>APFE030222016.1:4085-21158 GCA_000404065.3 Pinus taeda
TTCTATCTTCATTCTCTTGGGAGAATACTAAGACTTAGGAATACTGGCAGTAGTCGTTGATTGAGGGCTCGGGGGTGGCCAGTTGTAGCAGAATCCTGCACAATTGAACCTACGGTTGGGAGGAGAGTCGTCCCCAAAATCTTGTGGTCACTTCGCAGCCGGAAAGTACAGGTATAATTTCATTGAAAGAATTGTTTTCCTTTTGACATTAATTTTAGTTTTACTGGTGCTGTTACATTTGAGGCTTGTAAAAATCATGTTTTGTTAGACAGAAGTAAGTGGCTAGATTTTTTCTTGCAAGAAGGATTGTTGTTTAAAAGAAATCAGTTGTGCATACCAAATTGTTCTATGAGAGAAAATTTAATCAAGGAGAAACATAATGGTGGAACTGGAGGACATTTTGGTGTAGACAAGACTTATGAGCAAGAGAGTCGGTTTTAATTCTGGCCGAAGATGAGATTAGAAGTGTAGCCAAAACATAGGTTTGTATGCAAAGGGAAGGAGCCAAAACACAGGTTTGTATGTTCCATTACCTATTCCAAATAGACCTTGGGATATGGTAAGTATGGATTTTGTTTTGGGTTTACCAAAAACTCAAAGAGGTAATGATTCAATCTATGTTATGGTTGATAGATTTTCTAAAATGGCACATTTTATTCCATGTTATAAAACCAGTGATGCTGCTCACATTGCTAATCTGTTTTTTAAGGAGATTGTAAGGTTGCATGGGTTACCTAAGAGTACTGTTTTAGATAGGGACACCACATTTGTTGGTCATTTCTGGAGGACCTTGTGGAAGAAACTTGGTACTAAACTCAGTTTGAGTTCAGCTTATCATCCTCAGACTGATGGACAGACTGAAGTTGTAAACAAAAGCTTGGGTAATCTTCTGAGAAGTCTTACAGGTGAACATCCAAAACAGTGGGATCAAATTTTGGCACAGGCTAAATATGCTTATAATGATTCTCCTAACAGGAGTACAGGGCAGAGTCCATTCCATATAGTTTATGGAATGCACCTAAGAGGAGTGTTTGAATTAAGAGACTTGGGCAAAGCTGAAATGAGAAGTGCTAAGGGAGAAGATTTTGCTTCAGAGATTCAAGCAATACATGAACAAGTAAAGTAGCAGTTACAAGATAGAAACATAAAGTACAAGAGCATAGCAGATTTGAAGAAGAGAGAAGTTAATTTTGAGGTTGGAGATTTGGTTTTAGCACACTTGAGGAAGGAAAGGTTTCCAAAAAGGGAGTATAACAAGTTAAAATTTAAGAAAATTGGATCATGCAGAGTCTTGAGGAAATTTTCTATAAATGCATATGAAATTGAATTACCCCCTGATATTGGAATATCCCCAATTTTCAATGTTGTTGATTTGTACAGGTATGAAAGTGGAAATGCAGATCATACAGCAGAAGACAAGGAAGAACAAGAGGTTGATTGGGTAAAACAGTTACCTACAGCAAAGGCATTGCAGCTAGAGAAGGTATTGGATAAGAAATTTTTTAAGAAGACAAGGGGACAGGAGTATTTTCAGTATTTGGTCAAATGCAAGGATCAACCAATTGTTGATGCTACCTGGATGATAGATGCCATGCTACAGATGTTGGGCAGTTCTGTAGAAGAGCTCATGGACAAGAGCCCATGAATAATTTTGTCCGCAGGAGTCTGATGCAGGAGCATGAGGCTTGAAGACAAAAAGCTTCGATTTTATTCCAAAAATACAAAAAAGTTTACAAGCAAAGGAGTGGGATCATTTAGCTGTCACTTTAAAAAGCTTTCTAGATAGGTTTTGAGTTAGAATTCAGGGATTTGAACTATTTTGTAATTAATTGAAGTATTTTAGACTTAGTTGAGATTCTCGAGGAGAATATCATGCAGATTAGGTATCATCTAGTATTAGGCAGATTCGATCCATTGGTTGAGGATATGATTGTTGTATGTAATGGTATTTATGTAAGTTTTGAATTAGTGGAATGGGATTTGGCTAGATTTGGTTGTGGAAGATTAGACTGAGAAATCGAAATATCTTTGTGTCTTTGTGTATTCTGTGAGTGAATGGTCAATCCCGAAGGGTCGAATTTCCTTCGAAATTTCTCTATGTCCTATTGATTTACAGTTTCACCCGTTAGAATTAAAGGTTGGTATAATCTTGTGTTGTCGCGATTAAATCTTTATTTCTGTGTATTGAGATAGTTGGGATATGTTTAAAAGAAATATAACTTAGACACAGTCTAAACTTGGCGAAAGGCAAATTCTTAGTGGAACGAGGAAAACCCGACAAAAGTGGTGAGAAACCTTAGGAAACAACCTAAACCGTCCGATCGACGGGTATAGATCTAATGGTGATCGCGTGCTCACAAACGTGAACATTAATTTTAAAACCGGATGCGAGAAATTATATAACTGAGTTAATAACTCAGTTAATATGGACCGTCCGCTGGAAGGAGGTCGATCCGACGGTAATTGTGTGGTTAACAAGCACGAGGTTTAAATTAGAAGTTTGACAAGATATTGTATGAACTGTGATCTAATCCGTTGAATTTTGGAATGATCATAGCCGTTCGCTATGAAGTGACGAGATCCGACGAATATCGCGTCAAAAAGTGCACGGGTTTTATTATAGATTTCAGACCCAAGAAGGGTAAAAACTGTAGTTTTATTTCCTTTCAGTGTCATGGGGAAGATAAATATTTGTGGAAAAGGCGGACACGATAGGTTTATGTGCCGGAGTCTTACTTCCTTTTGATTTTGTGGTAGTTGAAGTTTTGGCCATATTTTGGGTAATTTAATAGTTTTGGCTATTTCTACATAATAACTAAAATTAGAGGCGGATGACTGAAACTCCAAAGGAAATCTAATAAGAACTTCCACCTGTGATTGAAGAGATCGTTACTAGACCACCTATGATTTGAATGATTATCTCTAACACCTACACCCAGACCACCAAAAACACTTATCCAAGTTGGTCCACATGCATATATTTCAACTTTTTAGTCACATTTCTCGACTACAACTCCTTCCAACTCTAGTTTAGTGTGTTGAATACACACCCTTAAATCCTTTATCCTCTATTTCATGGAGTTTAACTCTTCATCCAAATTAGCAAAATTATCTTGAACTAGAGTTGCAAACTCAATGCAAGATCCATCTCTTGTAAGCCACTCCTCTAAGAGGCTCGTCTCTTCTTTAATGCCTCTGATCACTTCCTTTGAATGTTGTCCTTGAGGTTCATCTCCATTTCTAGGAAATGACATAGGCTCAATCTCCCTATTCATAGCTTCATGTTCACCATTTCCTACAAACACATTATTAGCTTGGCAATCAAACATTTCCTCCATGCCCTTACATTTTATGGGCACTACTAATTTTCTATGTACATATGAACATTTCCCATCATTGACTATGATTCTTTCATCTTTCTCAGTTTATAGTTTCAACTCATCTAACAAGTTGATTTCTTCATAATGCTCCATGAGCATTGGACTTGGACATTTTCCTAAATCCACCCCATTCACTTACAGAGATGCTTCTTTTGGAACTTTATTATTGGTTATGTACCTTACGGAAATTTCTGCTTTTCCATTTTTTGTATGATGGCTTGTGATGGTTGTCCATCTGCAATACCTACATTCACAAAAACTTTATCAGTTTTAAAATCTATGGATTTATTGCCTCACTTATTGTCATCAACTTCTTATGTTGTTATGGACTTTTCACCCAGTCCATGAGACTTTCCATCAATCCCTTCTCATATTCGTCATGATCTTCACTAAGTTTTGGTCCTTGCTCAGGTTCACAAAAGTGAACATCCTCTCCTTCACATTTCACATTTTTTTTCCTCAACATTTTTCTTGTAGTACTTGTAGCATTATGATGACTCTTTCATTTATTTTAGCCATTTCTTGGTCAAATTCCTCTTGGCTCATTCCCTCTCTTATGCCATTTTCTTTGGCATCTTCCCTTCCTCTATCGTGGCCTACACCAATTATTATCAATAGTCATCTTCCTTCCTCCTTTGTGAGCTTCCTCTTGCTTACTACAAGCTACAATCAAGCCTTAGTAACAAGTCTTCTCCATTAACATGTCATCCAATACCTCACCAAGATTTTTCCTTAGCTTAGCCTTTTGGTATTCCTCTAGTTCTCTCCTCTATAACCTTTTCAGAACTCCTTTCTCTTATGGGATTGTGTGTAACCATCCATCCCACATTTACCCAATTTCATTGGTCTACCAAGGTAAACATGAGATGAAGGGCTACTAAGACATGAACTGACCTCCAAGATTCCTTTATGGAAGTGGGGCCGACAACTGGAACTAACTGACCACAAACTAACATCATAGAGGGTTTACAGTACACTCAGAGTCTAAAGGACTACCCTAGGTGACCAGACCCTTAGCTAAACTGCTTTTTTAGTGACCAAACACCCCAACTAAATGCGCAAACCTACATGAGTGTGGTTTTGACCCTCCAATCGCATGCACATGCCTTTTTTAGTGTGGTTGTGACCTAAAATACTCAGTTCATTGTCTGCAGTCCCGAGATCTGAGCCACAATTCTAGCCCGGCCTCCAAACCACTACCCATAACTTCCTAAAAATTTCTAGAATGATAAACTGCTTGAAGACAATGCCAATCATACAAAACTTTATCAAATAATTGACCTAACCAGGCCTAACCATGACATTCATTTCATCAAACATATGGTGAACATGTAATATACATGTCATGAATGCATATTAGAACATAGGAGTTTGAAACTCATATGGGAATCATCAATAAGGTCTAATGCCCTCTCATAATAGTTTCAATACCTCTTGTTATTTCATACATTCATTAACCATCACATACTTATCAAATCTTGAACATGACATAGCTAGAGTACATTTCAAATCCATGCGTATAACCAGCATATAACCAGATTATTAACCATGACATAACAGTCATCAAATCATCATAATAACATGTACAAATTCTCATAGAATACAATAGGAAAAAATCTCTTATTAATTGATGAAAAATCCAACCAAGTTAGGGACTTCCACATACCACCTTACCATATATTGAGTTGAACCAAATATTTCTTTCATTCAGACACCCCCATGCCATATTCCAAGCATGAATTTGGGAACTCAAGACAAAAAAACTAGGGATTCCAAAGATTAAACCACCTCTGGTCCTCCACCCTCATGCTCCCTCTATCTCGCCAAAACTAGTTAAGAGATCACATAAGAAAACTAAGGCATAAACGACCAGGGTTTCCCGATGATGTCTCTCAAAGGATTTAATCCCTCTTGGCGCTTGGTAGATCCATAGTTAATATGGATTTAGGCTGGTACCCAAAAATAGTCTGTATTTTTTATATTTTTAAAAACAATGTAAAACATATTACATATAACTACACTTTCTTTATTTTAAAAAATAATGTGAAAGTTGTTAACAACTCAAAATAATATAATAATATATATGATAAGCATCATTACCAATTAATTATTTTCGATGATTAAATATTAAGTTTAAAATTGTATGATACTCTAAATATAGAGAGAGAGAGAGATAATGTGTTATGTAAAGGTAGGGAATGTGAAACATGTTAACCGTTCAAAATATTATAATAATATATATGAAAATCACCATTACCCATCAATATTTTTTCCGTGATTAAATATTAACTTTGAAATTGTATGATACTCTAAATATTAAAAGAGAGAGATAATGTGTTGTGTAAAGGTAGGGAATGTGAAACATGTTAACAGATCAAAATATTATAATAATATATATGAAAATCACCATTATCCACTAATATTTTTTCAATGATTAAATATTAACTTTGAAATTATATATATATATATATAAAGAGAATGTGTTATATAAAGGTAGGGTATTTTTTGTTGAATCCATTTATGCATTTAAAAATATATTTTGAATGATATAAAAATATAAATTGATTAGAAATTATCTGGATATATTTCTAAAACTAATTCAAAACATAAAATAGTTAGACAACACATAAACAATCATATAAATTAACAATTGTTGTAGGGCAGCCTAATCCCTGCTATTGAAATTAAGAATTATATCCCTATAAAATTTTCATATAGAAGCTACTAGAATGATACATATAAAGCATACTATGAAATATTTAAATTGCTATTAATATAATATGGAGAATATTAATATATATTTTTCATATTTGTAAGCTAAAAGAAATTGATTATTCTATGAAATTATTTTACGAAACATAATTATATTCATATTTATATAACAAAGTTTGACAATTTATATTTTCTCAAAAAAAAACAAAATCTTTTAATTCAATTATGAAATAGAAACTTTGGTAAGACTTGTTCAAATCACATTTAAATTGTGTGTATGTATAACTACTGTAGTTGCTACAACCACCCTCCAAAATTTTTCCCATGCTTTGATTTTGGAGTCTCCCTTCTATCCACGGGAGCTTATTGTTTACTAATGTCAAGTATTCATGTTATGTTAAAGACTTATATTTTCGTATTGTGCTTGTGATCTGTTGTTTGATCCCAGTTTGATACCTTTTAGACACAAGTTATCTCTTGAATTTAATTTGTAGCATTGTTGTTCTTCCCTCCAGTGATGGGACCAGCCCGTAGTTCCACACAATAATTTTAATCAATAGCACAATAATGCACTAATCAATAAGTAAATAATTAAACAGTGATTTTATAACTTAACAATTTTGATTAGTGGTTAATTACTGGATGGTTCTGGACTTCGTTTGGGTGGCATTTATGACTGGCATTAACTCTCATTGTGCTGGCAGTCCTTGCCTTGGTTATTGTTCTCCCGCTCCTCAGTCTACACCAAAACCCTGTTTACCATGTCATTTGTTCATTTTCACATTTGTAACTTCGCCGCTCTGAGGGTTTGGGTCTGTAAGTGAATTGTTGAGGACATTCTGCTGGTTAGATTTGATTAATAGTGTGCATGCTACAGGTCACATCTATGGTGGACTCCTCCTACTCGTAATTTCACTCCAGGTAACTTATTCCTCCATGATTTATTTTATTCTTTGTCTTTCTCCGGTTCTAACAACTTTTGCTCCTCCATCTCAGGTTATCACCGTAGAATGTGGCTCACTGGTTTTGTTTTCTTCCCGCACGGCTAAACCTCTAGGTAATTTTTCCTCACTGTGTAAATAGTTCTCTAAACTTCACTTTCTTTCCTCTGTTGACAGTTGGGCTAACAGTGTTGCCCAGTTTCAATTTTGCAGGTTGGGGTTTTACTCTTTGGCGTGCTGGGTGTGAACGTCGCGGTCCTTTCCCAGTAGGCTCTGCCACTATCTCAACTCGTTTTTATGGTTAGTCTCTGTCGATTAGGTGGGATTGAGTCCCAGTACTTGCTTTCTGATACGCCTTTGTCATCGCTATGTGACCAGGGTTGTTTGGCACAAACCCTTGTTTGATTCTGCAAAGTTTGTAATGATAAAATGATTTTAAATGACTGTTTGAAGGTTGTCTGAAACCCTTGTCTAGGGTTTTACTGGTTCATTTGGCTCTTTAGTTGTTTTTTGGGTTATACCTGGACTCTGTCATATGTATACAAACTTTTCGTCTTTGGAATGAAAGGAATTACAGTGGAATTCATTTGTATTTGTTACCTCTGTCCTAAATGTGGTTACTCAACGTTTGTTTTCTCGTTCTGGATTGAACTTGCTCGAAACATGCCTGGTTCTTTCGGTCGTGGACTCCATTTGTTGTTTTCCATCCTTAGTGTTGGGATTTCTCGTGCAATTTCCCTTGTCTGCCTTCCGTTATTTAGAAGAGAAAATAAAATGAAAGAAATATGCATGCATTGTATCTGCTTATTATGGGTTATTCAAATGACTAGAAAAACGTAGATAAACATGTCAATGACTGTTACAAATGGATGGATTCGAAATGAAAGAAAATTTTTCTCTATCTTCTATTACTGTGCTCATACGCTGAACCCCTCAGAATGATTTACATTTTGTATTTGTACTTGTTTGTCCACAGTTATCTGAACTGTGCATAATTACTTTTCAGTTTTTATTCTATTAGTTACATAATTGTTAATGCATTCAGTTCTACTTGCACAGCAAGATTTTAATTTGAAGTGATTGTCTTTTTTCCTAAAATGAAAGAAACGGTTAGAAGACCATTATCCACTAAAGACAAACAATTGTAACAGCGACCCTAACTAACTGTACTGTTCCCTAACTAACCATGAAATTTAAAAAAAAACAAGAAGTCCCTACATTCTTCTTTGAATAATTAAACATAAAGAAACCAAACACTGATAAAATTTCCACCTTGGCAGAGACCAACACCCGGTCATGGTGCCTTTAGTTGGATGCTCCTGCATCAGGCTCCAAGGGTAAAAAAGAAATCGCGACTCTGGTCCATGAGCTTCTCGACTGAATAACCCACCTGCTCTATCTTCCTGGCGTCAAGCCATGAACTATCCTCAATAGGACGGCTCTTCCACTTGACCAGATATTGCAAATACTCTTTCCGCCAAGTTTGCTTGGCCACCTGAGTGTCGAGGATCCTCTCGATCTTGGGGGGTTGAACGTAAGGCATTTGTCTCATCCAAGTCTCACTTCCATTTTGGGTGTCCCGTGTAGACCATGTGGTACTGTCTTCCTCTGAACTGGCAATATATGGAAACAGGTCTGCTACATTAACGATGGGTGAAATGCTTATTCCTGGTGGCAGCTGTATTTCGTAAGCATTCACTGAAAATTTTTGGAGGACTTTGCAGTGGCCTATCTTCATGTATTTCAGTTTGTTATACGCGCCTCTAGAGAAATGCTCCTTGCTCAAATGCGCGAGGACTTCATCCCCTACATTAAACTGCACTTCTCTCCATTTCAAATCTGCTTGTTGCTTATATTTTTTATTGTTGTTCTGCAACTTGACTTTCACCTGCTCGTGCAAATCTTTCATCACGTTAGCGAAATCTTCCCCATCAGCACTCTGTCTTTCTTATTGTCCTAGATCTCGCAACTCATGCAATCTGCGAGGATGCATTCCATACAATATCTAAAAAGCACTGCAACCCATGCTACAATTGGGAGAGTCATTGTAGGTGAAATCTACCTGGGCAAGTACTCGATCCCACATCCACAAATTTTCACCAATCAAACTCAGTAGCAAATTCCCCAGACTTCTGTTTACCACCTCTGTTTTCCTGTCGGTCTACGAGTGATAAGCTGAGCTAAAACTTAACTGCATGTCCATCTTCTTCCACAGGGTGCGCCAAACGTGCCCTGTAAACTTCACGTCCCTATCAGAGAGAATGGACTTAGGTAGACCATGTAGTCTAACGATCTCTATAAAGAAAAAGTGGGCCACGTGAGTGGCATCGCTGGTCTTTCTGCAAGGGATGAAATGCGCCATCTTCGAAAACTGGTCCACTACTACCATCACCGAATCATAACCCCGTTGTGTCCTTGGTAGACCCAAGACGAAGTCCAAGCTGACTGAGTCCCACAGTCTACTTGGAATGGGCAATGGCATGTAAAGTCCCATATTTTGACTGTTTCCTTTTGCCAACTGACACACTTTACATCTGGTCACAAATCTCTGCACATCCCTTCACATTTTTGGCCAATAATAAAAATGGCTGAGCTACTCTAATGTCTTGTCTATGCCGAAATGTCCGGCTAGACCTCCATTGTGCTTCTCCCAAATGATATTCTCTCTCATTGAGCAGTCAGGAATGCATAACTGTCCTCCTCTAAACAACAGCTTCTCCTGCAAGTTATAGTCCAACCACAGACTATTGTCTCTCACCAAAGGGTTCTGACACGCTTCATAAGCCTCCTTGAAATCCGTGTTAGTTTGATACAAATCTTTCAAGTGCTCAAAGCCCAGCACTTGTATAGTACTCTCCTGCAAGAGTAGGGCTCTTCTGCTCAATGCATCCGCCACCTTGTTGGCCTGCCCACTGATGTGTTTCAACACAAAGGTGAAACTCTACAAATATTCAACCCACTTAGCATGTTTGTGGTTCAGCTTGTGCTATTGCATCATATATTGTAGTGAAGAATTATCTGAGAACAAAATGAACTCATTCCCCAGCAAATAGTGTCTCCAATGCTTCAATGCTTGGACAACAGCATAGAATTCCTTGTCGTAAGATGAATACTTATGCCTGCTTTTGTTCAACTTCTCGCTGAAAAACGTAACATGTTTATCTTCTTGGCTAAGTACGGCTCCAATGGTCGTACCACTTGCATTACAGCGAACCTGAAAGAGCTTTTTAAAATCTGGAAATCTCAGGATCGGTCTCTCTGTGATCTTCTTCTTCAGTAGCTGAAAACTCCTCTCTGCTGCCTCAGTCCAACGAAAAGGCTGACTTGCCTTCTTTATAGTGTCCAACATAGGTGCACAGATTTCACTAAAATTTCTTATAAATTTTCAGTAAAAACTCACCAGCCCATGAAAACTACGTACCTCAAACAGAATTTTCGAGGATGGCCAGTTGACTATCGCTGCAATCTTCTCTGGGTCCATCTTCAACTCATTTTCTGCAATCACAAAACCCATATAAACCAATTCTTTTTGCAGAAAAGTACACTTTTTCAAATTTATCAGCAGCTTATTCTACTGTAATTTTTCCAGCACTTTCCGAACATGTCGAAAGTGTTCCTCCCTTGTATTTTTTAAAATTAATATGTCATCTAGGTACACTATTACAAACTTCCCAATGTATTCTTTCAGCATTTCATTCATTAATCGCATAAAGGTACTAGGTGCATTGCTCAGTCTGAATGGCATTACCAGCCACTCATACAGTCCCTCATTAGTCTTGAAGGTTGTCTTCCACTCATCCCCTTCTCGAATTCGAATCTGATGATACCCACTCTTTAAATCAATCTTGGAAAAATATGCTGCCTCGCTCAGGCAATCCATCATGTCATCCATCCATGGCAGTGGAAATTTGTACCGGATGGTGATCTTGTTGATGGCCCTTGTATCTGTGCACATTCGCCATTCTCCTCCTTTCTTGGGAGCGAGAACTATTGGAACTGCGCAAGGGCTCAAACTCTCCCTTATCAACACTTTATCTAGCAATTCCTGCACCTGTTTTCTAATCTCCTCATTGCCTTTGCGGCTCATCTGATATGTTGCCTTATTCGGCAAACTTGCTCCGGGTATAAAGTCAATATGATGACTTCTACTTCTTTTAGGGGCAGTTTATCTGGCAAGTCATCCACCACTATATCGCTAAACTCCTACAACATCTGTTGAATTTCTGTGGGAAAATCTGACACCTCTGTGTGTAGCAACACCGTCTTTGCTCTTCTTATAACAACATAGCTCACTTTACTATCTTCAATCTGCTTCAAAAACTATTTTCCGCCCATTAATAACACTCTTGTCCCACTTGTTTATGTTGTCTCTTCCTCCTTGATGGGCACAAGCGTGTGCTTGATCCCATCTTTGACAAACTTATAACAGTTTGTCTTCCCGTCATGCACTACCTTCCTGTCATACTGCCATGGCCTGCCTAGCAGTATGTGACATACATCCATCGGCATTATGTCACAAATGACCTTATCCTTATATCTATCGATATGGAATTCCACTTCGCATTGCTCATCTACCAACAACTGATGGCCTTTTTGCAGCCATGATACCTTGTAAGGAGTGGGGTGTTTCAACCGCTTCAACCCCAACTTTTCCACCATCTCTGTGGCAACCAGGTTATCTGTACTCCCACTATCGATAATCATCTTACAGCACTTATCGTGTGACTTACAAACTGTCTGAAACAAAGCTTTCCTTTGAATTTGTTCAACTATTTCTTTGGCTAGTTTTAGCAACACCTTGTTCAAAACTAAGGCTTCCCTTGTTTCCGACACATTTTCTGCTTCTTGGGGAGGTGCCTCTGCTTCTTCTGGCTCTGCGACATACGCACCCCTCTGTCCAGCTTGTTCTGCCTCAGGACACTCAAAATATCTGTGCCCCCACTTGTGGCACTTGTAGCACTGATAGTTAGCTCCTCTGCCTTGGCCATTTCCCCTGACTCGCTAATATTGCCTGCCACCTCTCGTGTTGTCACCTTTTTCTGCTGTCCCAGAAGCTTTGGAACTATTGTCTTCTTCATTACTACTGGCAATTCGTCCTCTGCCATAAGATTGTCCTCTTCCTCTACCGGTTCCCCATCCTCTCCCACCATTTCGTTTTCTAGTAATCTTCTCCTCTGCTTTCATAGCACTTTGATATGCTTCTTGTATGTTTTTCAGGGAAAGAATGTTGATTTCATCTAATATTTCTAACCTTAAACCATTCACATACCTGGATATTTTCTCCGAGGTGTTCTCCATATAACCGGCTCTTAATTTACCCGGTAGAACTCTTCAGTGTACTCCCTTGCTGTCATCCCTTTTTGTTTCAGATTCTACACTTTCCGATGCAGTGCAATCTGATAATCCTTAGGTAGAAATCTGCCTTTCAACTTGGCCACCATCCTTGACCATTTCTTGATTGGCAACTTGTTCAACCTCCTTCTCTCTATTTGGACACTGTCCCACCACAGGGCTGCGTGTCCCTTCAGCTTCGTTGCAGCAAACTTAACTCCTCTTCACTTATCTCTTCACACTCAAAATACTTATCCAACTCACTGATCCAATCTAACAAAACCTCTGTGGACAAGCTGCCATCATAATTTGGGATTTCTGGTTTAGGCTTGCTGCTCGCCAATAGGACCGACATCAACAGTCTCATTTATGGTCCTTCTTCATCCGATCCATCTGTCGTCACTATGGCTTCTTCTTCGCTGTCATCTCCTACCTCTGGATCCCTTCTCCTTCATGCTTCAACTGCCTCCAAACGGGCAGTAAGGATCCTGATCTCCTCTCTCAATCCCTCATCTGCTGCTCTCCGAGCACCTCTTCCACGTCGTCGTCTTCCAACTTGCATTTCTCAGGAAAACACTAAATCCTACTCTGATACCACTATGATGGGACCAGCCCATAGTTCCACGCAATAATGTTAATCAATAGCACAATAATTCACTAATCAATAAGTAAATAATTAAACATTGATTTATGGCTTAACAATGTTGATTAGTGGTTAATCGCTAGATGGTTCTAGACTTTGTTTGAGTGGCATTTATGACTGGCATTAACTCTCACTGTGTTGGCGGTCCTTGCCTTGATTATCATTCTCCCGCTCCTCGGTCTACGCCAAAACCCTGTTTACCATGTCATTTGTTCATTTTCACATTTGCAACTTCGCCACTCTGAGGGTTTGGGTCTGTAAGTGAATTGTTGAGGACATTCTGCTAGTTAGATTTGATTAATAGTGTGCATGCTACAGGTCACATCTACGGTGGCCTCCTCCTGCTCGCAATTTCGCTCCAGGTAACTTATTCCTCCATGATTTATTTTCTTCCTCTTCTTTCTCCGATTCTAACAACTTTTGCTCCTCCATCTCAGGTTATCACCATAGAATGTGGCACACTGGTTTTGATTTCTTCCTGTCAGGCTAAACCTCTAGGTAATTTTTCCTCACTGTGTAAGCAGTTATCTAAACTTCGCTTGCTTTCCTCTATTAACAGTTGGGCTGACAGTGTTTCCCAGTTTCGATTTTGCAGGATGGGGTTTTTCTCTTTGGCATGCTGGGTGTGAACACCACGGTCCTTTCCCGGTAGGCTCTGCCACTGTCTCGACTCGTTTTTATGGTTAGTCTCTATCGATTAGGTGGGATTGAGTCCCAGTACTTGTTTGCTCATATGCCTCTGCCGTCGTTATGCGATTAGGGTTGTTTAGCACAAACCCTTGTTTGATTCTGCAAAGTTTGTAATGATAAAATGATTTTAAAAGACTATTTGAAGGTTGTCTAAAACCCTCGTCTAGGGTTTTACTAGTGCATTTGGCTCTTTAGTTGTTCTTTGGGTTATACCTGGACTCTGTCATATGTATACAAACATTTCATTTTTGGAATGAAAGGAATTACAGTGGAATTCATTTGTATTTGTTACCTCTTTCCTAAATGTGGCTACTAGGCATTTGTTTTCTCGTTCTGGATTGAACTTGCTCGAAATGTGCATGGTTCTTTCGGTCGTGGACTCCATTTGTTGTTTTCCAGCCTTAGTGCTAGGAGTTCTCGTGCAATTTCCCTTGTCTGCCTTCCGTTATTTAGAAGAGAAAATAAAATGAAAGAAATATGCATGCACTGTATCTGCTTATTATGGGTTATTCAAATGACTAGAAAAATGTAGATAAACATGTCAATGACTGTTACAGATGGATGGATTCGAAATGAAAGAAAAAATTTCTCTGTCTTCTATTACTGTGCTCGTATGCTAAACCCCTCAGAATGATTTACATTTTGTATTTGTACTTGTTTGTCCACAGTTATCGGAACTATGCATAATTACTTTTCAGTTTTTATTCTATTAGTTACATAACTGTTAATGCATTTGGTTGTACTTGCACTGCAAGATTTTACATTTGACATGATTTTCTTTTTTCCTAAACTGAAAGTAACAGTTAGAAGACCATTATCCACTAAAGACAAACAATTGTGACAGTGACCCTAAATAACTGTATTGTTCCCTAACTAAACATGAAATAAATAAATAAATAAATAAAAAACAAGTCCCTACATTCTGCTTTGAATAATTAAACATAAAGAAACCAAACACTGATAAACTTTCCACCTTGGCAGAGACCAACACCCGGTCATAATGCCCTTAGCTGGATGCTCCTGCATCATCTAGAAACTATGCAATCTTGGAATGTAAGCCAGCCTTGAGGATCTGAATTGCACAATCTAGATAGGTAGGCCATCCTTGAGCTCAGAAACTATGCAATTCTAGGAGATAATCTGGCCTTGAGTTCAGAAATTGCACAAAGCTTCCCTTAAGCTCGGAAACTGCACAATTCACATATTCAAGGAGTTTCCTAGTCCCTCGTAATTAGGAATTGCGCAATCCTTCTTATCAGTATGCATTGTTAGTTTCCCAAAAAAAAAAAAAAAAATCCATGAAAAATTGGGTGCATATTTAGTTTCCCGAAGGATGACACAAGTTGTTGTTTTTGGACTTCCACCAAGTGTCATTTTTTCCTTGATTTTAGGCATGCACATCATAAACCCTAACCAGCCTAGATCTATATAACAGACAACCCTAGAGATCATTTTCACACTCGATCTTTGAGCTTTAGCCTTCCCAAGGAGATCAAGGAGTCTTCAGTGGAGTTTGTGGCGCTTTTCCGAGTGAGTTTTGTTTTTGTCATCTTTTGTCGCCTTTTCTGTCACTTTTTTCGTTTCGCTTCTACGAATGTTGTTTCGTTCTTTTATTTTCATGGTTTTTGGTGTTTTAACTTATATTATCTTGTAGAAGTATTGGTTTATTCCATCGTCTGCCTTATATAAGTGTCGCAACATCTTTCTTGTTTTTTCCCCTTAGTGGTCGTCGTTTCAGTGACTCCCTATGCATGTATGTTTTTCCTTTTGTATGTTGATATTCTACACTTTATCTTCAATGATATATATTTCCTTAGTCATATATACACTCTAACTTTCACTATCACTCAGATCTTCCACTTTCACATCCTCTTTCCAGGCAAATCTTCCCTTCACTTGGTCGGCAGTTGCCTTGCTCAACTGGCCATTACACAAGTCCAAGGCTCAAGCCTCATGCTTTGCCTCTGAGACTGCTTAATGTGTAGTACCTAGATTTTCCAACTATGCATTGCACAGCTCCAAGGCTTAACCCTCACCGTTGGCCACTACGATTGTGCAATGCACAATCTCTCCCATAGTCCACCTAGGCTGAGACTATGCATTACGCAGTCTCAAACCTCAAGTTTCTCCCCTGGCTATCGAGACTACACAATGCGCAGTTCTTGAAGTCAATCCCTTCCCCCAACTCAGGAATTGTGCAAATTTTCCCCTCAGTCTTATGGTGGTTTCCTTAATCTTTCTTTGTGAGTCATTTTATTAAAGCTAATTCATTTTTTCATGAGTGCATTTTCCTCCTACAAGTATTGCAGTTGTTGAGCACTTCTCTTGATCAGTCACTATTATCATGGCCCCTAAGAGATCTGCCTCAAAGGACACTACAAAAAGAAGCAACAGGGAGCAAGTTGAGATTACTCTAGTGAACTTGCCAGTTTTCTCATATACTCAACTATTTATAGAAAAAGAGTTAGACATCATATGGCACAAAGTGAATGAGACATTATTAGCAAGAAGCTTTAAAGCAAATCTTGAAGACTGACAGGTGTATATCAATGTCCAAAAGTCAAGGTTACACAAGATTTCATGCAGGTACCTAGATTTCCCATGTGTAGACCACGGAAAATTTTAAGAACCACCCTAAATTTATATGTATAATAAATGGGCTAATCCCCATAATACATAGGAAAAATGGGAGGAGATTTTATCAATAATATAATATGTATATATAATTTTTTTGGCGAATCTCTCACCGGATTATATTATCTTGTACAGTGATTGGAGAATCTTTCACTGAATTATAAAATTCTTGTAAGATCTTGGCAAATCTTTTACTGAATAATAAAACATTGTGAAGTCTTGGCGAATGTTTTGTTAAAGTATGAAACCATATATGATAATAAGAAAACATATTCATTAAACTGTAATATAACTAACATACATGTTTGGAAAAAAGAAACATAATTTTCTCTTCCTACAAACAATGTTCCAAGTTTCAGTGGCCGTGTTTGTCAAGGTTCTTACAATACACTCTTTCATATCCTTTTATTAGTTTTGATAATATTCCACAACAAAGTTCTTGTAGGTGTTGATATTGACAACGAGTTCTGTCAAGCTAGGAGAGATTAATCTTTTCTCTACAACTTTTGTCAAGCTACCACTTTTTTCAAGTTATCAAATTTCTTTCTTATTCCATAGACTCCAACTATGAGATAAAAAAAAACACATCAAGTTTGTTTACCACAACACGCCAACAAGTAGCAAGCCCCAAATATATTATATAAGAAAGTATTAGGTATCCCAAAGGCTTGAAGGGGATCTAATTGAAAGAAGTGACCATTGTGAGAATCCTTCCAATCAATATATGAATATATAAATGTAG
>APFE030222020.1:0-16690 GCA_000404065.3 Pinus taeda
TTATAAATCTAAATTTAATGCTGATGGAAGTATTGATAAACATAAAGCTAGATTGGTTGCTAAAGGATATTCACAAAAGGAGGGAATTGATTATGAAGATACTTTTGCACCTGTAGCTAAGTTAAACACAATTAGAATTATGACTGCATTAGCTACAAAATATAATTGGAAAATGCATCAGTTAGATGTCAAATCTGCATTTTTGAATGGTGAGTTAAAAGAAGAAGTTTATTTAGTTCAGCCTGAAGGGTTTGTAAAACAAGGATATGAGCATTTCGTTTGCAGGTTAAAAAAAGCTTTATATGGCTTGAAACAAGCACCAAGATCATGGTATGTGAAAATTGATTCTTTCTTTTATGAGAAAGGTTTTATGAGAAGCAAAAATGATCCTAACTTGTACATCAAGAAAGATGAAGACAAGAATGTTGCTTTAATATCTGTATATGTTGATGATCTTATCATAACAGGAAATTCATGCAAGTTGATTGAAGAAATTAAAAATCAGTTGTCACATGTATTTGAGATGAAGGATCTTGGTGAATTGCATTATTGTTTAGGTCTTGAAGTTTGGAGGGAGCCTGGCAAGACACTGATCACACAAAGCAAATATACAAGGGAAATCCTTAAAAGATTCAATATGATTGAATGCAAAGCAACATCTACTCCTTTAGAACAGAATGTCAAATTGTGCATTGATGATGGAACCAAAGAGGTGAATGGAACTAGGTACCGTCAACTGGTGGGAAGTCTGAATTATCTCACCACTACCAGGCCAGATATAGCATATTCTGTCAGCATACTTAGTCAGTTCATGGCTAAGCCTTGTGAAAGCCATTGGAAAGTAGTAAAGAAAGTCCTTCGATATCTGAAAGGAACACTTAATTTTGGTATTATGTATACTGATGAATTTGATGTTGAATTGGCAGGTTATTCTGGTTCTGACTGGGTTGGAAATCCAGATGATAGGAAATCTACTACTGGATACGTGTTCAATATTGGTTCAGGACCAATATCATCGAGTAGTAAGAAACAACCAACTGTTTCATTATCATCCACTGAAGCTGAATATAAAGCATTATGCAGTGCTACCTGTGAAGCAATATGGCTTAGAAGGATACTTGAAGATGTTGGAGAAACACAACAAGCACCTACAGTAATCAGATGTGACAATCAAAGCACTATCAAGTTGGCAAACAATCCTATATATCATGCAAGGACAAAACACATTGGGACACAACATCATTTTGTAAGAGAAAAATTGCAATCAAAAGAAATTGACTTATCATATTGTAATACAAGTGAAAATGTGGCTGACATATTCACCAAGCCTCTTGGCAAGGCTAAATTTGAAATATGTAGAAATAAGTTGTACATTGTAGAAAATCCAAATTATGTTGTAAGCCTAGCTGAGACTTAAACCAGCAGGCATGACAATTAAGAGTATAGTGTCTTGTTCATTGTATGTAGTTGGAATTAAGGGGGAGTGTTGGAAACTAGATGTAATTCCAACCACCCGATTTAATGCTGGATCTAAAAACCAGTAGAAACCAGCAGCTGCATTTAATGAAGTCGGCGGATTCATTGAAGCTTCTCCAGTAAGCCACCGACTGAAACTGTCTCGAGAAACTTCTCTAGCTTGTATATATACCTTATGAATAGATGTGTGTTCTGGTGTTCAATGTTTCATAGTTGGTGTTGGTGTGCTGTGCGCTTCTGATCTTTTCATTAATGACTTTTCTCAATAGTCAGGGTTATAATCTTCAACGAACCTGAAGTTTGTTAGATTAAAGAGCTAAACTATATTATAATAACAATAATAACAAATAAATTATAACAAACAAGAAATTTATAATAATAATAGATTTATAATAATAATAATAATAAAATCCCACGGTCAGATTTCATAACCTAACAACGGTGTTGAATAATTTTTTAATGTATCGATTCTCGTAATGTTTTTCCTCCTCATATTGCAGCTAACAAGGATTTCAGATACTTTAAAGAGAAAGTGGATGAAGTCGACGAGGAGAAGATGGTGTTCAAGTTTACGATAATCGAAGGAGGTCCTCTCGCGACGAAACTGAGTGCGTTGAGCTTTGAGGTCAAAGTGGCTCCCAGAGAAGAAATCGGATGTGTGGTAACTAGGATCACCAACTATGAAACCAACCCAAGTGCTGAGGCTGACGAACGTAAATTACAAGAGTTCAAGGAAAACGCCATTCCCATGTTCAAGAAGATCGATCAGTATCTCGTCTCCAACCCCAACTTATACTGCTAGATATATTAACGTCTGTTTAGAGACGACCCCAACTTATACTGCTACTGCTACATATATTAACGTTTGTGTGTCTATTCATTAAAGATTTACTGCGGTGTGTATTGTATCTGCACAATAAAGAAGTGTTGAAGTGCATTCTTCTAGTCAGTTCGTTGTTTTGGGACTGTCTAATCCTATGGATGTGTCTCTCTCTAATAAGTGTACCCGATATTGCTGTGCGAGTGTCTGTAATCGTGAATATAAATTCACATGGGTACATGGTGGTTTAAGTTGAATTTATCGAGTTTTTTGATTCAATCTATAGATTTATTAATTTTGGAATTTTTGCTAGAAACGACATCATACTCGACCACGTTATGATTATTGTTTTTTTGAAATGATATATCTTCAAAGACACTACGTTGTATATTTCTCATAACCCATATCAAATAAAAACCTTTTGAGCATGAGACAAAAATGAATATATCTTTGCACATAATAAGTATGTAGCAAATATTATTAGGCATAATTAACTAAGGTCCATCACAAATCTATTTTAAAACTAAGTTCAAACAAAGTAAAATCTAGCAAATATTATTATGCATAATTAATTAAGGTCTATCACAAATCTATTTTAAAACTAAGTTTAAACAAAAGTAAAATCTATTATGGATTCTTAGTAGATCGAAAGGAAAATGGATTTTAGTTAACTTAGTTTCAACATTATATTATTACTAGCACAATTACTTTAATAAATGTGGTCGATATATAATGATTAACTTTATTTTCATACATTGATTGGTGTAAAAAGATGTGGTTGATATATATTGATTAACCTTATTTTCATACATCGAATTGCGTATAAAGGGTGGAAAATAATGTTGATCAATGTCTATCAACCACATTTACTAATGTAGTTATTCTAGTTGACAACCAATGTTTGTGTTGTAGATTTGCCGACCATGGTTAACAATGGTTCGTGAGTTTGATAATAGTTGGCAAGGTTGACCATGGTTGACCAAGGCTGACTCAGTTTGACCATGGTGAACCATTAAAGTAACAACACATTATTATTACATTGATTTTAAAATGTGACATTAATATTGATTATGATTGACCAACATGAGCCATGGTTGACAATGGTTGACGAGGTTGACCATGGTTGAAGAGGGTTAACCATTGTTGGTTAAGGTAGTCTCTTGTTGACCTAAGTTGACCATGATTGATAATTATTACCGTGCTTGATGAGGCATTAAGTGGAAGATAATGGTTGACCTTGGTTTACCATGGTTGATCATTGTTACAATGTTACAATAATGTGACATTAATGTTGACAATGTTTGACCATTATTAGCCATTGCCAACCATGGTTGATGTTACATTAATGTTACAAAAATGAACTTGGTTGATGGGATTGACCATGGTTGATAAGGTTCACTATGGTTAGAGAGGGTCAAACATTGTTTATCAAGGAAGAACATGGTTGACCTTAGCAAAAAATGAACATGGCTGATAATGATTATGATGATTGGTCTCAGTTAAACATGATTAGTAATGATTTCCATAGTTGACTCAATTCACCATGATTGACAATGAATACTATGCTTGACCTTAGTTGACCATGATTGATAATGATTACCATGGTTGACTAGGGTTTAAGGGGAAGATTATGGTTAACCTTGGTTTACCATGGATGAGAAGGCTGACAAATGATGATGAGTGTTGAATGTGTTTGAACTTGATTGGCTGAGTTTAACCATTTTCAGCCATAAATATAACAATATGTTTATGTTACATTAATCTAAAAATGTAAAAGTGATGTTGTTAGTTATTACATTATTATATTAATGTTGACCATGGTTGACCATTATAAACCATGGTTGAGAATCACTAATGTTACATTAATGTAAATTTAATTTTACATTAATTTTCAAAAAATGCATAATCAATCATGGTAAACGCGAAATCCACACAACTTTTTAAATACAACAATGTTACAAAAATGGTTGACCATGGTCAACCACATTTATAAAAATGGTTTGACCATATTTGACCTCTACTCGGCATGGATTCCCGAGTTGTTTATGATGTATGATGGTTGACTATTGCTAGTTAAGGTTGATTGTGGTTGACTTTGGTTGGCTATGGCCAGCATATGGTTGAGTAAGGTTTTTTAAGGTTGAAACTTGATGACTATGGATGACCATGTTTGGTGATGGGTAAAGAAGATCAATCATGTTCGATGGTTGTTGACCATGGTTGAAAAGGTTAACAAGGACTGATCATGGTTGAGCAAGACTTGACGAGGATTAATCGTATGCGACCATGGTAGCCTATTGGTGACAAGGATTGATGATGATCAATTATCATTAACAGTGATTGACTACTAATGATCGTTTCAACCATGGTTGATCATTGTTGAGTTTCTTAACTATGGTTGAACTTCTTGTTCATCTTTGATCACTGATAACTTGGTCGACCACAGATAGGCTTGTAAGAGCATGAATGCCTATGTTCGAGTATGATCAACTGTGCATGAACATGATTAACCATGGTTGGTAATGTTTAACATTAGAGGAACATGATTGACCATGTTTTCTATGCTTAATAAAGTGGTTGGCTATGGTTGACTATATTTGAATATGACTAACTAAGGCTGATTAAGGATGACTATGGGTAGAAAAAGTTAACTATCCTTGACGATGGTTGACTAATATTGACCATCATTGACTAGCTAAACAATTATTATAAAGTTTAACGACAAATGTTGACTATGTATGACTATGCCATCACATTGTGACATTGTTATTTGTGTTGAAATATGGGAACAAGAATATTCCAATTTAATTTGTCCTTAAATTAAATTGTGAATTAAAATCGAATTTAGTCTTAAAAATGACTTGGAAATAATTAATTAATTTATTTTAAATTAATTAGTTCGAGAAATGCAAGTTAGAAGTCTTTTTGAATTCATGCAAGAGTTATCCCTTAAATTAAGGAGATAAGATTGAGTTATATTTGAGTTGTAATTAGTTAACTCAGTTTTCTAATTTAAGTCTAGTTAAATTAGTTCCAAACTGTTTGAGGAACTAATAGTGAGTTAACAGTCAGTTGATGCATTAATGCACTTAACTAGTGCTACTCCAGTTAACTGAAGATTCCCTCATCAGAAACTCATGCATGTCTATTTTAAGAAAGAACCAATTGAGATTAATGTTCAAGGATAGTGTACTATCATTTACATGTGTTTTCTCATGGAGAAAACACATGCATGTAGTCAAGGATTCATCCTTGAGGATTGCACATTTTTTAAGGCTTGTTTTTCCACTTGGTAATATGCTAATCATCCACAAGGAATAGCGCAAGGAAATAGGAGCTTGCAGGGTAGAGAGGAAGAATGGAGAGAAGCAAAGGTTTTCTGTGAGAAACTATGAGGATGGTACTAAGAGCTAGCTAGCTGTGAGAGCTAAGGCTTTGTATAATTCTTATGTATTTCCACCATGTATGATAATACAATAGTGTGGGGTTTTTATTTGAGACTTTCCCCAAAGTATTTTCATGTGTATTGTGCCATTGATTCTTCTTCTTCTGGTTATATTGTTCAACTCGATATTTAAGCTTGCACAAATTGATAGTAGAAGTAGGTTATAATATTCTGCTGTGATTTATATTGCATTATCGGGTTAACCAATCATAGATTTTCTACATGGTATCGGAATTGTGAACAATATACTGAGAAGAGAATTCGAAGTTTGAAGTTCGGGGTTGCAGGTGCAAATTGAATTCATATGATACTTCAAGGTTGGCCAATGGAATTCTATGGCTTGAGACTCGAGTATGCCTTGGAAAATAGCTCGAATTACATAGCATGGATAGATAGAATGGAGGCTATATTAGAAGACAATGGCTTGAAGGAATCAATTGATCAAGAAGTCTCAAAGCCAGCTTCAACTAATGCAAAAGAGTTGGGTGAATGGAAGAAGTGTGTGGAGAAGGCAAGACAAATCATTATTGAGGGAGTTTGAGACCATATTGTCTGGAGTCTCCATGGGAAGGATACTCCATTTTTCAATGTGGAAGACATTGAACGAACTCTACCAGAACAATAGCGACCAGAGGAAATTTGTGCTCAAGGATAAGCTTCAAAGAATTAAGATGGAGAACGGAAATACTATTTTGACATATCTGAACAAGCTCACCATCTGCAGAGATGAGCTTGGCAGTGTGGGAATAACTACTGCTGATGATGATATAGTGAGCCTCGCTCTCCTTGACCTTCAAAAGAGTTGGAATAGCTACCAGGACTCTGCGAATGGAAGGGAGAAATTGTCGAATTAGGACCGACTGTGGTCGGATCTTATGCAGGAGGAGATCAGGAGGACTGCATGAGATGGTTCTTCATCCAAGAATGATGATGAAGAAAATTTGGCCTTAGCAAGTAAGGCAAGGAAAGGGAAGGGGAAGGCTTCCCATTTCAAATCGAATTCTTCTCATGGAAGGAAGAAGGGTGACATGTCTAAAGTAAGATGCTTGGATTGTCACAAGATGGGACATTATGCAACTAATTGCCCATCGAAGAAGTCCAAGAAGCGATCCTTGGAAGGATTGGAAGGTGAGGCACTAGCCTCTCAGTTCGAAATGGACTTTACCCTCATCGCATGCATGGTGTCATCGACGATGGGTTGTGTTTTGTATCTTGATAGTGGAGCCTCATTCCACATGACCAGTGATAAAAATTTATTTAGTGCCTGCGAGGAGAAAGGCCTCAAGATGCACATAGAGATGGGTGAAGACAAAAGGTACAGTGTTTCAGGAGTGGGCACGGTTGCTTTTCAGAGGGAGCATGGACCTCCTCTCACCTTGACAGTTTTGATGTATGTGCCTGGACTGGAGAAGAACTTTGTATCGGTCGTGATGTTGGAGGATAAAGGCTACGATCTTGTCTTCAGTAAAAGAAAAGTGTTCCTAAGATACATAGCCATGGATTAGACCAAGAGGATAGGGATTTGGGTGAATAATATGTATAAACTAGAGGTAGATGATTGTGCAACATTGAGTACGAAAGAAGAATTGGTGCAAAGCCAAGACATTGGCGAGTTGTGGCACAGGCGGTTGGGCCATTTTCATCATGGGGCTTTAAAGATAATGCAACAGATATCTACAGGACTTCCCAAAGGTAAACTTGAGCAAATTGACACATGCAAAGGTTGTACCTTGGAAAAGTACACCAAGTCTTCGTTTCATGATCGAGACAGTTGAGTAGAGGCTATCTTAGAGTGATTTCATACTGATTTGTGTGGACCATTCTTGATGGCATCCACATTGAATCAGAGGTATTATGTGATTTTCATTGATGACTATTCTCGTAAATGTTGGATTTATTTCATAAGGACCAAACTTTCATAAAGTTTTGTGATTTCAAAGCTTTGGTTGAGAAAGAGTCAAGGAAGTAGATCAAGGCCATGAGAAGCGAAAACGGTGGAGAATATGTCTCTCAAGAGTTTAAGGAATTTTTTGCAGTGGAAGGAATTAAATGAGATTTGACGACACCTCATAACCGAGAGCCAAATGGGGTGGCCAAGAGGAAGAACAGAACTATTGTAGGGGTAGCACGGGCAATGTTGCATGACCAAGGCCTACCACTTCACTTGTGGGCTGAGGCATGCAACATAGCAATCTATTTGTAGAATAGAAGCCTGCATCGCATACTTGGGATGAAGACACCGGAGGAAACCTTCTCTAGTAAGAGACCAGATGCGGGTCACTTCAGGATCTTTGGCGCATTGGTATATTTCCATGTGACAAAGGATGCATGGAAGAAGCTTGAGTAGACAGCAGAGTTGGGGATATTTGTGGGGTACATTGATACACCTCACAACTATCGGGTGTACTTGCCTATGAGTTGGAGGACATTGGTTGACAAAGATCTCAAGTTTGATGAACAAAATGTAGTGTGAGTTTCTCTTGACAGGGAGCTCCAACTACAAGCTATGGGGAAATTGTTGGTTCCTAGGGAGGAGGAGCATCAGACTAATGTAGAGTAGTTGCATGTAGAGGTTCCAGGAGTGGAGACATCCACTCAAGCAAAGTCTTCTAGAAATAAATGGAAGTAGGCAAGAGAAGATAACAAATTGTTGCAGGATGCGAGAGAGAATGTAGGAGCACCATATTCTCAGTGTAGACAGAGGAGGTCACCTGAGAGGTACACTAGATACATGGCCCTTGCTAGTGAATGCGTTGAGATCGAGCCACCTTCCTTTGAGGAAGCAGTGCAGCAGCTGATTTGGGTTAATGCTATGGTGGAGGAGTATGATTGCATAGTTCATAACAGTGTTTGGACATGATTCCGAGACCGGAGAACAAGTCAATTGTGAGTTCCCATTGGATTTACAAGGTACAACAAGCTGCTGATGGTAGTGTGGAGAAGCATAAGGCAAGATTTGTTTTCCGTGGCTTTTCACAGGTAACGAGGAGGATCAGGTTGTTGTAGTATATTTCGAGAGGGGAGCAAGATGCTAACATTTTGAAAAAAGAATTGTGAAAGTGTAAATTTGAGTTCCATAGAGACACGATCAGGGTGATAGATAATGCCTTTCTTGTTGAGAGGGAGTGTTGAAATATGGCATCAAGAATATTCCAATTTAATTTTTCCTTAAATTAAATTGTGAATTAAAATCGAGTTTAGTATTAACATCTAATTGGAAATAATTAATTTATTTATTTTAAATTAATTAATTGGAGAAATTCAAGTTAGAAGTCTTTCTAAAGTCATGCAAGAGTTATACCTTAAATTAAGGAGATTGAGTTATATTTGAGTTGTAATTAGTTAACTCAGTTTACTGAGTTAAGTCCAGTTAAATTAGTTCAAAACTATTTGAGGAACTAATAGTGAGTTAATAATCAGTTAATGCATTAATGCACTCAACTAGTGCTACTCCAGTTAACTAAAGATTCCCACATCAGAGACTCATGCATGTCTATTTTGAGAAAGAACTGGTTGAGATTAATGTTCAAGGACAATGTACTATCAGTTGCACATGTTTTCTCATGGAGAAGACTCATGCATGCAGTCAAGGATTCATCCTTGAGGATTGCACAGTTTTGAAGTCTTATTTTTCCACTTGGTAATAGGCTAATCATCCACAAGGAACAATGCAAGGAAATAGGATCTTGGAGGGCAGAGAGGAAGGATGGAGAGAAGCCAAGATTGCCTGTGAGCATTTGTGAGGATTGTACTAAGAGCTGGCTAGCTGTGAGAGCTAAGGCTTTGTATAATGCCTAAGTATTTCCACCCTGTATGATAATACAATATTGTGGGGTTTTTATTTAAGACTTTCCCCAAAGTATTTTCATGTGTGTTGTGCCATTGGTTCTTCTTCTTTTGGTTATATTGTTCAGCTCGATCTTTAAGCTTATGCAAATTGATAACAAAAGTCAGTTATAGTATTTTGCTTTGATTTATATTGCATTATCAGGTTAACCTATCACATATTTTCTACAATTTGTTCATTACAATGTGACATTTTTTTTGTTTGTTGCGTTACGATCTTGATTTCTATTCATCATATTTTTATGTGGATTTTTTGTTTCTCCCATTCCCACAATTTATTTGTTTGTCATATTACAACGTTGATTTCAGTTCATCATATTGTTATGTTATTTTTTTTGTTTGCCACATTGCAACATAAATGATTTAATTTTGGTTGTCATGATTATTTGTTTCTCCTATTGTAACGTTGATTCCTTTATTCATCATATTTCAACATTGATTCCTTTTCTCGTCATATTGAGACATTGAATTTTGTTAATCACAATATGATGATAATTTCTTACTTAACACATGCAATGAAAAGCTTATTATGAAACTTATTAAATATAATATCCTATTAATAAACCTTAATATTAATGTTATTAATAATCATTGTTGTTGAACCTTTTATTAATTAATATAATTAAATAATTTTAAATGTTGATTATGTTGACCAAGGATGACTATGGTTGACCATGGTTAACCAAGGTTGTCTATGCCCAACCATGGTTGACCATCAATGACTATGGCTTTGTGTATGGTTGAACATGAGTGACAATGATTGACCATGTTGCTAATGTTTGACCATGTATGACAATGGATGAGTTTATTTAACCATGCTTGACAATAGTTTAGCTCAAAAAACATGATTGAATATTGTTAACATATGGTTGATCATGGTTGATCATGATTGACCAACTATAGCCAATTATGGTTTACCATAGTTGACCAACTATAGTCCACCATGGTTGACCAACGTTGACATATGATTTAATATGGTAAACATGTGGTTGACCATGGTTGAATATAGTTGAATATAATTGACCATGGTTCTAGGGATGACCATGGTTGACCATGGATGACTATGGCTAAATAACATTTTCTATGGTTGAATATGGATAGTAATGAGTGACAATGATTTACCATCCTGGCAATGTTTGACGATGGTTGAGTTTTTTTAACCATGTTTGACAATATTTTAGCTCGAAAAACATGGTTGAATATGGTCAAAATATGGCTAAGTGTAGATGTACATGGTTAATCAAGGTTTTCAATGTTTATAGATGACTCTGGTGAATCATGGTTGACCGTGACGCCCATCATGATTATGTTCAACCATGCCATAATGGTTAATCATTGTGACCACGATTTACCATTGTGACATTGAGAATTTATGTCCATGTTTGACCATGTTGACTAAAATTGATCATGTTTGAACATGTTTGACAATGACAACAATGTTAATATATATAAACAATGGTCACCTTACAGTACACTACATATATCATTAACGTATGTTATATGTTGTTTGGCACATTCTTAATATTAATATTATTGGTTGAAGTGTTATATAATTTAAAGATAATATTTATATTGTTACTATTATTATAATATTGATATTGTCAGTATCGTTACCTTAAATATGATTTATAAATTATTTGCATCAATTAATATATTACTAAGAATGTTAATAGTAATATTGTTAGAATGAATGAAAATTTTAATAGTAATAATATTGTTAATAATTAGAATGTAAATATTATTAATGTAATATTAATTTATCAATATTAATATTAATGCTATTTATATTGCCCCATGAGTTAGCTCAAGTGGTTTAGAGCCAAATGTAGTTTTCTTTTATATTGTTACTAGTCAAAGGAACTTAGCTCTAGTGGTATGGCACATGTTTCATGTTCCGAGCTGTGTGGGTTCAAGTCTCTAGAGAGACATTGCAAGCTCACCCTTGTGACATTTATGAAATAGTTGTTCTACATGGTGAAATAATTACAGTTGTATGTACAAAGTTACTAATTCCATTAAGTGGATTATACTCATTCACACACACACACACACGAACACATATATATGTCATTAATAATTTTAATAAAATTATTATCTTGGACATTATTACTATTTTTTTTAATGTTAATGTAAATAGTATTATAAAAAATAATAATATTAAGCCCACAAGGATTTGGATTGACAATCAAGGCACTCCTTCCTAGTTCAAATTGCCCATGGGTTTTTACCTAAAAAAGACACAACAATAATATTAATATTAAGATGAATTATTTTACTTGAATATTATATTACATTAATAATATTTTTTTAAGTTATAATTAATATATTAATGTAATAATATTAATGTCATTAATAACAAGTAGTTATTATTAATTTTCTTTTTTAAAGTAACGGGCAACGTGTATTAATCAATATGGTAAACGGGATAGTACCCTTGCATACATGGATTATTCATCCTCTATTACATTCCAAAATTTCTCAAAAGTAAGTATACTTCTACCCTACCTATTCCCAATTATGCCTATGACATGATTTATCTTATATAATCTCCAAAATATGCCACTATATACTATTGTTTTACATAACATATATCAAAAAGAAAGATCCTAATAGAGATGTATATTCTCAGTGGCCCACTGTCTATCGACGCATTGCCATTTTCTTCCACTAGCTGCATTGGAATTTTGGAATCATCTGCTCCTCAGGCTCGCCTTGATGATATGCTCTGAGAGAGGAAGGATCGTGAAGTATGAAAATCTCCTTGAGGACGTCTATAACTAATAATTCAACCATCGCCTCTATTTCATCTACCTTCGAGCTAAGATTGTAAACTTTGGTGACTAAATCTTCCACAATGAATCATAGTCACTGCACATACTCCCTTAAAGCCTCTACCTCCCACATAACCAACGAAAAGTGTGACTGTGCTTCCACCATAATCTACTCCTCAACTCTATCTAGTTTGACAAGGCTATCCTCTAGCGTGACCACATCCTGGACCAACCTGAATATTTCACCACCTTCGGCATTTGGAGAGGCCATGATTGTTAACTGACAAAATTTCACTCTAATGCTAAGCAACTCCATCCCTATTTCTCTCCATTTATAGCCAAAATTGTTACCATTTCCTTTCCCCACTGTCATTGAATTGAATTGAATGTCTCTTAACTTCATTTGCCTTCTGATATCACCTATGTCCTGTAGCATATCCTTCCACCAATGTTCATGCATTCTGCATTTACTTCATAAACAGGGGAATGAGGTACTAGATTATAATGTTTTTTATCCAAAGGTGAATTCACATGTTGTATGATAACAACTATCCTTTGAAGTGACGATATCCTTCTTTAATAACCACCTAAAGGGCAGTTTGTCCCTGTTATCGATATCATGCACTGTCACTCCAAAACTATCACTCATGGTTCAATTTTATTAATCTTTGATATTAGGGGATGTGTTGAGCCTCGATCATTCCAACTTAACTTGAGGATTAATATACCCCCTTCCTAGTCAGCTTGGGGTAGCTCAATTACCAATGGCCATAGAAATGAAGTCTCACTGAACCGGAAGTCTTGGGTTCAAATATTGTGCTACCCCCCTGATTACGGTGAGAGTTGGACATGATGAAGATGCAGTCCTACCCCCCTTCCTCTAATTTATTATACCACATGGGCTTCATGAAATATAATGAAATAATGGATCTCCTCAATCTAGGAAAAGAACGTCTTGTTCAAGACATGCCCTTTTGTTGGCTTTCTCCTCTGTAATGTTATTATTCTACATTTTAATGTGGAAAAAGGATACGATAACAAAATTTTGAATTTGTTTGCCAACTCGAGTATCGAGTGGAACCAAATCTTTGTCACTAAGTTCTTTGGCTTTGTGAAAATTTTAAAAGATTAACATCGAATCACACAATACAGTTATTTGACGAATGCCTTTTGCTAGAGCTAACTTTAGGCCTTTCCAAAGTGCTAATGCTTATGCCTGGTTATTGGCGGATTTCCCTAACCCCATGCAAATTTTATCTTTATTTCTTTATCGAGCCAATAAAAAATTAGCCCCCTCTCACTCCAACCTCCCTCAATAGCAAGTAGTTATTATTATTTTATTAAATTATTATTATACCAATAATTTTTATATTAATGCTATTAAATATTGTAAAAAAATATATATATATATTATATATATATATATTTTATTTTATAATTAATAATTAAAATGAAAATATTACTTAAATTATTATCTATGAGAAATATAATTTCCATTAATAATATATATCGATATATAATGATTGTTTTGAGACATTAAGTCACTAAAAAGTATGATAGTGAAAGTTAATGTTTGAAACCATAAAGTTAATTAATATTAAGATTCTACAAACCAAGAATACTATGCTGCGTACAAATAAAAGCATGACATGTACGCAATTGAAAATATATTTTCACCCTCAAGGAAAACCTCACTAATATCATATGAAGATTTTAAATCAATGTTAACCAAGAATAGTGACTTTTCTCAGTAGTCAGGGCTATAATCTACCCAAAGTTCGTTAGATTAAATAGATGAACCATATTATAATAATAACAAATAAATATAATGAACCATAAATTTATAATAATAATGGATTGATTATAAGAATAATAATAAAAAAGCTTCAGCGCAATTTTCTTTTAAAATGTTTCAAATTTCAGTATTCCTTTTTTAAACACATGCAATTTAAAGCTAATTATGAAACTTATTAAATATAAAATCATATTAATAAAACTTTATTATTAAACATTATTAGCATTATTAAAAAACTTTAAAGCTTGATTATGACTAAATAAGGATGACTATGGTTGACCATGGTTTCCTAAGGTTGATTATGATCAACCATGGTTGACTATAGTTTTGAATCATTGACTAAGATTGACCATGGTAAACTATTTAAACATTGAGCAAGACGGTTAACTACAAAGGTTGACTACGTCATCATGTTGTAACATTGTTATTTTTTCATGATATTGTGACCTAGATTTCTTGTGTGCCATATTGTAATGTTGACTTTTTTATTTGGCATACTATGACATTGAGTTTTGTTCATCACAATGTGACAATGATATTTTTTATAAATACATGCAATGTTAAGTTTTGTTCAACGCATCAAATGAAAATATTATTATGAAAAATATTAAATATAATATAGTATTAATAAAGCCTTATTGAGCCTTATTAATAAACCTTAATATTAATGTTAATAATAATCCCGATTATTCGACCTTTTATTAATTAATATAATTAATTAATTTTAAATGTTGATTATGATTTACCAAGGTTGACTATGGTTGACCATGGTTAACCAAGGTTGACTATGGCTAACCATGGTTGACTATAGTTGAATATCATTGACTATAGCTCAATATCTTTTACCATGGTTCTAGAGATGACCATGGTTGACCACAAATGTCTATGGCTAAATAGGGTTGTGTATGGTTGAACATGAGTGACAATGATTGACCATGTTGCCAATGTTTGACCATGTATGATAATAGATGAGTTTATTTAACCATGCTTGACAATAGTTGAGCTCGAAAAGCGTGGTTGAATATTGTCAACATATGGGTGACCATGGTTGGTGACAATTGGCCAAGTATAGCGAACTATGGTTTACGATAGTTGACCAACTATAGTCAACCATGGTTGGCCAAGGCTAACATATGGTTTAATATGGTCAACATGTGGTTGATCATGGTTCATTATAGTGGAATATCATTGACCACGGTTTTATAAATGACCAAGGTTGATCATGCTTTACCATGGATGACTATGGCTGAATAAGGTTGTTTATGGTTGGATATGGATAACAATGAGTGACAATAATTGACCATGTCGACAATGTTTGACCATGGCTTAATTTTTTAAACCATGTTTGACAATAGTTTAGGTCGGAAAACATGGTTGAATATGGTCAAAATATGGCTAAGTGTGGATGTACATGGTTGATCAAGGTTTTGAATGTTTGCTATAGATGACTGTGGCAAATCATGGTTGACCATGATGCCCATCATGATTATTTTCAACCATCTCACAATGTTTATTCATTATGACCACGATTCACTATTGTGACATTTAGAATTTATGTATGTTTGACCATGATGACTAAAATTGACCATGTTTGACAATGACGAAAATGTTAATATATATCAACCATGGTCACATTATAGTTCAATACATATATCATTAACGTATAAGTTGTACCCTTAATATTATGATTATAATTGCAATATTTTATTTTTATTTTTTTTTTTTATTTTTAAATGATTATTAATATATTTATATTGACTATATTAGAATATGATGTAATGTTAGGTATTATTACTTAAATAATTATGATTATTAAAATAAAAAACAAAAGTAGAATGAATAAATTTTAATTTTAAAATTAATAATAATAATAATAATATATTAAAATATAAATTTATTAATAAAATTAATATTAATATTTATAGCCAAGGGTAGTTCAAGTTGTTTAGAGTCAAATGTGAAGTTCTTTGATATTGTTAGTAGTTAAAGGAACTTAGTTTTAGTGGTATGACACATGTCTCCAAGTTGTGTGGGTTCAAATTTATGGAGAGAAATTGTATGCTAATCCTTGTGGCATTTATGAAATAGTTGTTCTATGTGGTGAAATAATTACACCTGTATGTACAAAGTTACCAATTCCATTAATTGGATTGTAGTCATTCATATTATATGTATATATGTTTATACCAATGCTTATGTCATTAATAACAAGTAGTTACTATTACTTTATTTTTAAAGAAGTAGCTTGTATTAATCAATATGGTAAACGGGCCAGTACCCTTGCATACATGGATTATTCATCCTCTGTTATATTCCAGAATTTCTCAAAAATAAGTTTATTACTACCGTGCCTATTCCCAATTATGCCTTTGACATGATTTATCTCAGATAATATCCAAAATATCCCACTATATACTATTCTATTTACATAGCATATTTAAAAAAGAAAGATTCTAACAGAGCTCTATATTCTTGGTAGCCCATTGTCTAACAACGCATTTCCATTTTCCTTCACTAGCTACATTGGAATTTTTGGA
>APFE030222022.1:0-14639 GCA_000404065.3 Pinus taeda
CTATGTTTCCTGATCACTGTCACGGAATGGATCATGTATTGCATCGATTCAGCATCCTTTAGTGTACTTATAAATGAATAGGCCTCCCATTTCTTCCACTCTGAACAAGGTCTCTCTCAAGGATGCCCTCTTTCTCCCCTTCTGTTTCTTATAGTGATGGAGGGGCTTAGTAGGCTCATTGGAACCACAATAAGGGAAGGAAGAATTAAAGGAATGAAAATGAGTGAACTCTTTCACCTTACCCTCCTTCTCGTTGATGTTGTTCTGATCTTTCGGGATGGCAACATCAAGGACTCTACCACCTTGCACGACATCCTTACTCTCTTTGAAAAAGCCACTGGTATGGTGGAAAATTAGTCCATGTCTACTATCACTCTAACACACACCTCCCCTCATGAGGACATAACCTCCCTCCACTTATTTCATGATCAACTACATAATCTTGTGGATGGCCTAAAATAATTGGGGTTCTGGATCAAACCCCATAACTGCTGGATTGATGACTGGATCTTGCTAGTAATCAAAATGGAGAAGAGACTAAAAATTTGGAATCATAGATTTATGTCCAGAGTAGGGCGCCTTGTCCTTATAAAATCTATCCTAGAAGCCACACCAATATACTAGATGTCACTTGCATGGATCCCTTAGGGAATATTCAGCCACATTCAATAGATATGCTATAGATATATATGGAATGGACAAAAATAATGAAAAACGTTTACCTGAGTGAGGTGGAAGAAAATTACCCTACCAAAAAAATGGGGGGGATGCAGACTAAAGGACCTGTCCATTTTTACACAAACCCTTGCAGCTAAGATGAGTTGGTCTCTCCTCACTACACAAAATCTATGGACTATTGTTACATACCATAAATACATCTGGTTACAACAAACATTGGACTAGGTTTTCCTACTAGCTTGGCCACGATTAGGCATTTCTATAGTTTGGAAAACAATCTTACAAACTATGCCTTTGATGAGATCTAGTCCATCTTAGTGAATAAATGATGGTAACTCGGTGTGCATTGGTTTTGATCCATGGATTGGGGTGGGAACAGTTACCAACTATCACCTAGCGTGATTCGATATTTTCAACATAGAAATACCATAGTGATCACAAAAATTGTTGATCATGAACACAATACTCTCTACAACCAGAAATGGAGATCAGATCAAGAAGTGGGCATTCATATAGAGTGGCTACAATCCTAGAAATCGTACCTAAATACCTTTGTTGCAGCTCATGTGCATATAAATGATGAGCCAGCTGAACTTGTATGGATGCCAGTTGAGCATGGGAAATATACTCCAAAACATGGTTACATATACCTCCTCTCGGATCACAAACCAGAGAACACAAAAGAATGGTGGAGATAGATTTGGAAACTGGAAACAAATCCATGGGCTCAATTATTCATGTGGAGTGTCCTAAACAATAAAACCCCCACAGGGGATTCCCTCTTGAACAGATCCATATATGGTCTGAATTGGTGTGTTTTATGCAGACAAGACTCTGAATCAATAAGCATCTATTTTTTCTTTGTCCTATAGTCGTCCAAATTTGGCAACCTATTACTCATCATCTCTCCATTCAAAATACATAGCAAGGCCCCTCTATAATACAAGCCTGGAAGAACTAGACTGTAGTGCACTAGGGCTCTAAAATAATGCCTTCCTCTCATCCTCTATTGGACTATATGGCTCACTCGGAACCACATCATATTTAATGAAGAAAATGCCCGATGGCCTCTCATGATAACAAGGTTTAAGGCAGCCTCTCATGACATCCCAGAAGTTGAAAACACCCACACCTGTAGAGCTAATACCCCCGGATAGATTGACAAAACTAGGCCATGGGCCTTCTTTGACAGAGCAACTCAAAATCATGGATGTGGAGGGGGCTTCATCTTATTAATTTCTAATCAGCATTTTTACAAGGTCCAATTGGTCGTGGGGGAGGGGACAAACAATTATGTCGAGCTAATTACCCTCGGACATTTGCTGCACTTTGCATTAGCTCATGATTGCACTACCACTCAGATTTTTGGGGACTCAAAAATCGTTACCAACTAGTTCAACAATAAAAGTCAATTTCATGCTATTTCACTTCGAAATATATTTGATGAAGTCAACAATTTCAAAGAAATTTTTAACACAATATCTTGTCATCATATATACCTGAAATATAATGAAGGTGTTGACAGGCTTTCCAAGGAGGGCACGCTACTACCCCGAGGCTTGTGGATGATCTATAAATAGATTGGAGTAGAACATTAACAATATCACCACCTCCCTTATATAGATCAGCAGTAGCATAGGGTGGAAAGGCCCTAAATTTTTTTATTTTATTTATTTATTTTTTCTACTTATCTTTGGATTTTTTCTCATAAAAATATGTATATATTTGATGATATATAGAAAAACAGACTGAATACGTCTGCGAGGGTAATATGTACAAGTCTTTTTCACTAAACAGTCCTATAGCAAATGGCTTACGCCAACTAATTTTTGATATGTTTTGTTTTTGGAAATGGCTGAGGGCCAACAGAATTTCATATGCCTTGGGTGTCTACTACATGTAATTTTTCCACATAATGAAATATTACGATTTTTCCATTGGAAAAAAAAGTAGCAAAAATCCTATTGGTGTGTTAGGATTCAAAGTAATTTTTGCTTCCCCTAATATTATTCTTTAACTTCAGGAGGTGGAGGATTTTGAGGATGGAATATTATGTTCTTCTAAGAAATATGAGTAGGACTTGATGAAATTTAGGGCCTCAATCAAGAAACCTAGTGAAAGAGATAGTTGTTTAGTAAAATCTAATGATATTGTTGTTAGGATCTCATATGGCAGCTCCTACCCAACCTAGTCACACCTAACCTAGTCATAGTAAAATAAATTAAACTCTGAAGTTCCACTTTAATTCTTCCCACAAATGTTTTACCACAATCTTAAGGGACCTTGGTAAAATAAGTTCGTTGATGATTAGTTGTGACATTCTAGTGTAATAATACTTGTACATACCATAGAGTACAAAACTCCATGTCAATAACTAACCTTTTGTATCTATGTGGATGATATTTTGGTTATGGATGACATAGTATCTAGGTGGAAAGATGCTTGGATCCATATGACGATGGTGATAATATTTAACAAAAACCTCATGTCTGTTCATCAATTTCATGTATGATTTGTTGGGACCCAACATGCACACTTGTACCTGGGATATAAGATTATGTAACCCTTTCTTGTGTGAATTCATTGTCAACATCGAAGGAAGCATTTATACTTGATAGTTGGATTTTTGGATGAATTTCTTGGATGACTTCAATCTTAGTGTGGAGTGTAGTACTTGTACATGGGACCTTGGTTTATGGATGATCCCTTTATGGACACACTTCTTGGACTACTTCACTCTTAGGGTTGGAGGTAATGGCCATACATAGGAAGTTGGCTTATGGAGATACATCGTAGATATAAAATTTGAGAGAAATGTGTTTAAAAGGGGATGAAATGGTGGCATCCCCGTAGTGATGGAATGGGGTCCATAATGGTTAATAATATCATAAGTATGGTGGTCATTTAATGTAATGTATACAACGTCTGTTATGTTAGTTAGTATTAAATAATTCATACTAGCTAGTTTTCATGCGATAAATGTAATATGGCCTATTCATTAGAATAGGCACCAATAGTGGTTAAATTTAGGTTTTATAAATGAATATTATTTGAGTCCTCCTTATTGGATTTGTTAAGTATAGTGATTTTTTTGAGCATTATCTCATTGGGAGGTTTACCTTGAAGAGGAAAATGAATAAGACTTTATCTTTCCATAAAATGATTACCATACCCTGTTAACTTACCTTGATGGTTTTGGATTCAATGTATTAAAATGATTTTTTATCATATTCTTAGAGACATTACCCAGTAGTGACATTACCCCGCACTGAATTCATGCACTGGAAACTTATGGAGGCCTTTTCTAATCCTTACACCTATCTTTATCTCAAGAGTTCGATCTCATCAATGGTGCAGGACACAGATGCCCATTCGATGGTGAAGGTTTTCTTGAGCTTGGTCATGGTAACTACTAGACTCATCCATGCTAGCCGAGGTTCATTCTCACTATTTTCTATAGGGTTTCCAGATAGCTTCTCCCTCGCTAATTCCAGATTTTTGGCAAGGTAACCTATGCACCCTTCCCTACGAAATTTTACCACCATTTTCCATAATGGCTACGTAAGGTTTGCTAATGAACATAATATTGTTTATGTGCTAAGTTTCCAGTTTTATTTTTTTTTTACTTGGGGTTCTATCACTAATATGCAACTAGACAAAGTGGCTTGGTTTTGCTTGCCATTGGCAATGGCTCTAGCAGAAAGAGATCAAAATAAGGTATTCACTGTTAACCCTCACTAGGCTACCCAATACTCTATTATGGCTTAGTATTATCTACGAAATTGATAAAATGGTTATGATATGATACTTACAGTTCAACAACCCTCCTTTTTTAGATACTTTTGGGTCTACGCGGGTGTTCCACCTCTCATTTCTCTTATGGCCATTGAATTTCCAGTAATCATGCTCAAGATTATATTACTCTATGTTTTCTATGTATTTCATAGACTTATGGTGACATGAAGAGTTAGGGTTTGCTTTTATTGTTTCCTTAAAAGTGTAAATTGTCATAATGATCATTTGAGCCTGGGAGGCTATTCCTATTTTTGGTCTCCATTGACACATATGTTAGGCTTGGTTCTTAATTTTGGATTTGTAAAGTAATTTCCATAAGTTTTGGTTCTTGTTAACTAGTTAGTGTTTTAGAAGGAAAATTAACTCGGATCAAAACCTTTTTTTAATATACTTGTGCCGAACTCTAGTGTTTTGGCTTCAACATAATTAGAATGACTCTATATGGTTAATAGTACTACAATCCTAATTGTTTAATCATTACAATAGTTTCTATATTGCGAATGGTCCTAACACGTCAAGCACTAGAGGGGTTGAAACTGAGAACTCAATTGATAGTATTTTCCTAAGATTATGAATGTGGTTCTTATTGCTATTTGTTACTTCCTACAATTGTCTTATTCTTTACAGTATCGTAGACTTCATTATCTTGAATTTTTGGTTTTAATACAATGTGAATTATATTTGTAACAGGTTATGATATTATGTATTTTCTTCTTGATTATACTACATGCTTCCTACATTATTTATTTTTCTAAGGTCATACCCAACCACACCATCCATCTAGCATTCAATACTTCAAGATTGTCTTTTGGCTAGGGCACTACTAGTCTAGGCGAGAAGACTAGCCAAGTTTCGATATTGGTCTTCCTTGTTAAGTTTTCTCGCAATTCTATTGTCCTTTTTCTTGCTATGTCTTTATCATTCAAGATAGATTAATTCCCATCAGAGTCATCACCAAGATCCTTTATTTTGTTTTTCATCATAGAAAATCTTAGTTTAATTTATTTCAAAGAACATTAATAATAGTCATAAAAGGAGACTCAGTTTCTGAAAATTTATATACTAAATATCTACACTTATAGTTTCCTTTTAATTATCCTCACATAACACTAATTTGATTTATATCTAGTTATCAGTTATACATCTGAGCTGTAGAATCCTTATATGAAGCCTTGCGAGTCTGCACAAGCATTTGCTCCACCTTCTAGAAAGAAATGTCATTTTCTCTCTACCACGAGATTATTCTTAGAACAAATCTACCCCCATGCTCTTCTAATAGGCATGATGTTATAGGAAAACCTAATGTCCTTGTCAACTCCCTCTCATTTTCCTTATCATGTTTTCTAGGATTTGTGTATCCAACAAGAGATTTGGGAGATGAATGCCATCAAGGTAGAAAATCAAGCGGTTTTCAAGTCATTTATTTAGGGTCCCCACTAGCATAGTCCCACCATATGATCCACCCAATCCCTAAATTGGGGTCTAGTGTTATTTCAATTAATTATTAGATGATCATGGTGGGCCATAATTCCAAGTTAAATGCTATGAATCTTCATAGGATATTATTGGAGATTGTTGAGGAGACACCTCTTTCGCTAAAGTGTTAAGGAAGGATTCTGACTTCAATATCGAACCATCAACCATATCCTCAAAATTTGTCACATCAACCATGTCGTTAAGATATCTAACCAATGATCAAGAAGAAAACTGAGGTGAAGCATGGGCATCCTCTCTCTCCCACACTGCTCAAGATATATATCAATCTATGAATGCCTCTACACTCCACCAACTGTGAATCAATAAATTTTTGGGTTGCCCCACTGTCCACCAAGATGGATACACGTCATCCATCAACTGTGCCTCAGATTGCCAAAATTACAAAATTGGGATTTTCCATGTCAAAATTTTAATTCAAGACTGACCATGCGTTGGAAGGCCATTAACACAATATTAAGACTTAAAATATGAATAATTGACACAATAGAAAATACAATACATAAATTGAGTTTTATCTCACAAGGTATCTAGATTCTAATTGAGCAAGTTCACATGAAGAGAGAAAGGAAATGTCATGATACATTGTTCAATTTGTAATCAAGAGTATTATCTTGGATAAGGGAGAAGTGCATTAGAGGTTTTGTTTGCCCAATATAGAACTTGCACACTTTGTTACTATTGTTAAAGGCATGTCACGATTGTTTGTTGGTTTAACATCATGTACATTTAGTTGTGTCTATTAAAGGCATGTCAATGCAATGAAAAAACAAATGGTTTGTCAACTTAGTGAGTTATGTGTTAATCATCTCAGTGAACAACATATCAGGTCAATTAGCTTAGTAATTTCCATGCACATTCCATTCTCACTATTAGTGACATGTTAGGTTGGTCACTTGATTAGTAACATGTACATATTGGTTATCACCATTAAAGGTGTGTTAGGTAGGATAAATTGATCAACAACTTGTATGTTTGGTTACAATTATTAAAGCCTCACTTGATTGTTTAATGCAGTAAATGGAGTGTAAGTGTAGTTACCATTTTCAAAGACATGTTTTGTTCATTAAATTAGTTAACATCACATACATTCAACTATGATTGTTAGAGCCAAGCAAGGCTACTAACCCATTTAAAGTAGTGTATAACATCGATGAGGGCTTGCTTATTGCAATCTGTGTGAGTATAGCGTGTTTTTTTTTTTGTAAGTTAAATAATTTTCATTAATCAAAAAATATTTACAAGGGCATCAAAATGCATGTGGCCTCACCCCAACTAGGTTTGTTAACACAATTCTATTACCATGGTACTGAAAAACATAAAAATACCCAACTAGGAGACCTACAGCCTTATAGGCCTTAGATGACAAAAAATAAAAAGAACTAGCAAGACACCACTTACCATAATTAGTCATTAGAAGTGATAAAGGAAAAATTATCTGGCCCCATCCTTGGAGGAGGAGGTTGGTGGTAGAGATAGTGGACATGAGTATAATGTGCTATTACTTCCCCACATGCGCCATGTGACATGCTCACCCTTCATGGATTGAATTTCCTTCTTAAGGGGGTTGCTTATTGAAGATTGAGATATGTCTAAGCCTCAAGTGACTTTAATAAAATAAATTCAATTTATCTATGATTGTGGAGCCAAAGGAGTACTTTCATAACTTTTATATGCTTCTACCACAGTGCAATGTCTCAAATCAAATAATTTCCACTTGCTTGTGTTCATCGAAAACATTTCAATCTAGAAGACAAATGTATGTCAAAGCAATTTAAATAGCCCAATGCTCATGGACCCACACCACCAACCTTTCTAAATGTATTTCCTTACTTGTGTTTGTTGGGGTTCCACCTCATCCCGACACCATAAGTCATTTAATCCACCATTATGAACACATGCATGTCTCCAAAAAGCATGCCAAACTTAACCATTTTCATGCCTTACAAAAGAATTTCAAAACATTGTTACATTTGCAGAATAAAATATACATATTCATAATCAAGATTTTCTAAGGTAATATACAATACTCTTAATTACAATCCACTACAATATTCACTACCCATACCCTACCCCTCAACCCCATGGAGATCCTTGTATTGATGTCATGACCCTCTCCGTTTTGTAGATATTCTCCTAAGATCTTATAACACCTCCATTAAAATAATTACATGCAGGTACATCAAAACCCTTTCCCCACGAAAGTGGACCAACAAGGACTCAAGAGACTCTACTCACCACAACCAAAGTGTAAGGAAATCCTAGAAACAAAAGGCAGGAAATTGCAAACCTTAGCAGGAACCATTATGACTCTCTCAAATTCCGTGAGAAAGTGAAAAAAAATTGCGATAGGAAGGAAAAATTCGGAACCACTTTGAGAAGGCTAGAAAAATTAAAAGAAATCAAATGTGACCATGGTGGTCAAAACACAGTTGCTGCATAGAGTTTCTTTTAACCCAAGTTAAAACATGGGTATTTGAGTAGGATATCATGTACGAAAAACAAGGACTCCATAGTGCACATCATGCTGATCTTGAAGAAATAGGTGTGAGTTCTATCGAGACATTCATGCAAAAGATTTGAACTCTAAACATCTTGAAAATTCCCCAAGCCAATCATTTAGTTTTTTGAATTCTGTGTAACATCCCCTTATGAGTTTTGTGGTAGAGTTAGAAACTTAGGTGAGTACATATGCGATTGTCCGAAAAGTATCATTCCTTCTGTGTATTGTAGTTATATTACTGATTTCTAGTCCAAATTCGTTTTTCCCTTTTTCCATGTTGTTTGAATATGCACCTTGGGGTCCTTGTTATTTGCTAGTATATTTGAGAAATCCACAATGGGTTTATCTCGTAACTCTGTTACATGTTGGTCTAAGCCATCAATTTCATGTTTTATAATTTCAACATCCATTTATGAGAAGTTTTGTGGGAAAAAAAGTTTGTTGGGTTTATGCGATTGATGTCAAGGGTATTATTTGGCTATCATATTAATTTCTTGCTTAAATGCATACCATGCCCTTTAGATGTCTTGAGCTATTCTCCGTCCCCTATATAGAATTTGTTGATTGGGATCTGGACGTTGTATGAAACATGAGATCAATTATTTTGTAATTGATTTAACTTTTCACAGCTCTGGTTCAACAAAAAGGGAGGCAACAACATTTCTCTCTTTTACTCAAATCTTCTCCTCTACACCTCACTCTAATGACAAGAAAAGCTACTAAAGTATAGTTTTATTTGTTCGTCAAATTTTAAAACCCTCACTGGTTCAATGGTTTCTAGTTTGCACATGAAATTTCCATACAGATACTGATATATATATTCTGTAACTAAGTCAAGTCGACAAACGGGTCAGCACGGTAAGATTTGATTAGACGACCTAGCCTCCTCCAAGGAAGAACAACCACATAATGAAGAATAGAACCCATGGCATGTGAGAGTAATGTTGTGAGGCTAATCTTATGATATTATATAATATTCATTCCTTGAAATTTATTTTTCATGTAGGATGGGCTGAGAAAAGTGTGGCTCTGCAAGAGGTGTGAGACAATGAATTCCAAATTAAGGTTAGTTTGTTTTTCAGTTCCACTTGTTGGCCATTTGAAATAATTGTTATTTTTTTTTTCTCCATGAAAAAATTCATAGAGAAACCTTGGGCACTTCTGTGCATTTCATGGATGGTACCCAGCATAAACTTTTTGGTACTGATTACAATGTTGGACCTGGGAGAAAAATCAATTGAGTCACAAAATAGGGCAGCTAGTTTGGGAGATAGACTCCAAGATCCTTGGATGAAACTCAAACCATCAAACCATTCAAGATAGCCCACTCGGCTATAGTGATTATTATTTGGTCATGTATTATGGCACTGCAAATGGTTTTAATAGAATCTAATTTAGAAATCAAATTTATATACCATACATTACTTCTATAAATGTAGTTGTTTTTCTTATGATCCCGCTCTTTAGCTACATTAATAGGTGCCAACTCCCAACAATTTTGTCCCATGGATAGAAGAAATTGTTGAATGTTAGATGTTCAATTTTCCAACACCTCAAAACATGTCACGATAGAGAAATAGTTATAAGGATAATGTACAATATGTGTGTACAGAACTGGCTACAAATAATGTGATGATCAAACCATGATATTATCTATGCAGTAGATAGTCTTACATCACTGGAGAAAGTTATTGATACCTTATTACAAAAGTTATTTTTATGCCTTTGATAGTACCCAATAAAACACATTAGATAAGTCCACACCTCACCATATAACCACTAGTAATAAAACCTTTTGCACAAAAGTTAGGCATTGATTATGACGTCAAATGAAGACAATAAAGTTGGTTTTAGTGGTGACATATTAGTTCAAATGAATGACTTATCAGTGGAATGCCAATAGTTCCTTTGTAAATGGAGCTTTAATCTTCGTGCTATAGCCCCAAAGTTCCATGCTAATAGAAGAAAATGCACCTTATATGTAAGTTGTAAAAGGCATGGTAGGGACTCAAGTCAGAACCCAGAGCTTGCCTCATGATGACTGATGAGAACATCAGGGAGAATGGCTGTAGGAGTCTGTCAAACCTAAATAAGTTTCACGATAGCTCTGAGTTAGCCAAAGAAATACTTGAATACCTCCCAAGTACACCTCTGAATCAACCCAAGAAGAACTCTGAATCTACCCTAGAGCTGCTCTGAATCATTACTCTCGAGTATCCACTACAACTCCAAAGATTTCATTTCGATACGTAGGTTAGGATTAGGGTTTAGAGTAGGTTAGGTGTTTTGCTTTTTCATTCTTTTTTCTTTGGGGGGGGATGTTATCCCTGAGATTTGTGTCAAGGTGGCCACATTCCTTCACCAGATTTCCCCAGCATTTTTGTTGATCTTGTACATATTTTTGAGTTGTTGTTAGAGCTGAGTGTTACATGATTAGTTGTTCCTTCGAAAAGACCTTTGTGATGTACCATGATGACTCAAAAGTTTGTGATGATTTGACATTTTGTATTGTTGCTAAACCATGCTTAGTGATCTATGTAAAGTGTTTCTTACTTAGGTAGTTTCTCAATATCCTTGTAGTTGGTTGTGGCATTGTTATCCAGCAAAAAGTGGGTAACCCATAGGAGAAAATTTTTCTCCTCCTTTGATAGTCATCCAACCAACTAGTAGCCCAATGCGATCAACACATAACTTGATTATAGCATCATCCATTTCTTACTCTGCTCGGAATTATCTCTCCCATCTGACATTCCTTCTTGATGTGTATGTCATCCATCAACAACTACTTTAACAATTTTGAAATCATGTGCTTTAACTTAATGTTATGACCATAATAATATTGATCAAGGGGGAAGTAGATGATTGATTGATCTCAATTGTATTATTATTCCTTCACCTAGGAGGTTAGTCTTTCGCTTTTTTCTAATCGGACCTCCTCTAAGGCCTTAGGAATTTAGGAAGGACACTACTAGCGAAGCATTGATTGAAGTAGCATGTCCAATATGTTCTATACTTAGCTCTCTTCATCTTGCATGTCTGAAACATTATTTGCAAATGAAATGTTCGTCATTACTGAAAACAAGAGGTCGTAAGTCAGCAAACAAGGGCGTGATGGGGATGGGGTCTCCGGTTGCACCACATGATGTTATTTCATATCTGATGAACAATTTCGCCTTTGATTCTTTAAGATCCAAAATCTCAACTAATTGAAGACCAAAGTATGCATCGAATTATTATTCCGTTGTATTTTCACCTTTCAATCATAGCCTATTATTTGTTTGGGAATCCATAGTGTGCGTGCTTCATGGATTGCGAGGTCTTAATATAGCAATCAAGCATTATAGCAAACCCTCTTCATTTACATTGTAATCCAATACTCAGTAAGCATTAGATCATGCCATGTTATACATATTTGTGAGGGACCATATAATGAATGTCTCTCATGGACTTGCTTAACCTCTACTGGGGCAAATAAATTATTATTTTTCTCCACACTTATAGACTAAGGAACTGGGAATAATAGCTATAGTAGCAACATGCTATTGTTTTTTCTTAATTATTATTATTATCTTTTTTGAAAATCGATGAAGTTCATGGCTGAGATGTAACTCCATTCTTATTAAATATGCAATTGTCATAGTGAGGTTTGCACTGTCTTCATAAGAAGCATTGGCCATCACATTCTGTGGGGTTATAATTTGCGCTTCATGGTTTTGGTGACCTCATGCACTCTTCAAATCATCCTCTCGGAAAAATTCCAATAGTTTTTCTCAAATGGGGTTGTATGAATGATAAAAGTATTTTTCCTTCATAGTTTATTTGAACACCTGTGTGAAATTTCTTTGCACGACATACATTTTGGACTACAGATATGAGTCCACCATTAGGAGAACTAAAGAGAAACCAGGATGATAAAAAAAACCTTAAATATGTAATCAATTTAGTTAGTCTAGGTACAAGGTCACTTAATCTTAATGTGCTTTCATAATCTTAATAAATTATTTTAATTTTGTTTATTATGTTTCTCAATGTCAATGATGTGAATTTCTAGTGCCCATAAATGATGAAGATTTGTTTCTTTTCTTCCAAACTCGATGGTTTCCCAATTACAAACTTTTTCAAGTCCAAATTGTTTCCTGAGTTTCGATCTGTTTTTGTGAAATTTGAGTGGAGCAGCACCTCCAAGTTTGATTAGGCTCCAAATTGTCACCATTTGTTCGACAAGTACGACATAGACTATTAGGTCATTTATGGAAGACAAAAAGAGCCCAAGTTTAGGTTGGGCCAGTCTTTATATCAATAAATTAGATGTAGATATATTAATAGATTAGACATAGATTACATTATGCTTTTGTGAAATTTGTGTGGAGAAGCACCTCTGAGTCTGATTATGATCTAAACTATTTCGATTTGTTCTACTAATATAACTGAGACTCTCAGGTCATTTGTTTATAGTAGACAAAAATAAAATGAGTACTCACACTCTCAAGTCATTTATAGAAGACAAAAGGAGGCCAAGTTTAGGTTGGGCCAGTATTTATATTAGTAAATTAGATGTAGATATATTAATAGATTATATGTATATTAGATGGAAGAAGTATCGATCATTCACAATGGGATGATTATCACTGGGATTGTGAGATGGGGTCCCCAAAGTGGCTTCTATATTCAACCCCTTCCCATGATGTTTGAACTTGTAACCTAATATGGACTAAACCCCATGCAAACCAACTAGTTTACATCTCATGGTTTAAAAAGAAAATCCACAAACATAATAGGTGTGTCTCTAACATAATAACTGAATAGTTACAACGATGATATGCTTTTTGAATTTGTAGTCAATAGTTAATTATACTTAGTTGAGACAATTGTTTTCGTCTCCTCACATTTATGATTAATTGTGAAGTTTTGTTTATGAGAACCTTAATGTTCTTTCATGAACACAGTACTTATATCACAAAGAGAAACTTTGATATACCATTTTGGTGTTTTTCTAGGCCATAACCTTAAACATAGATTATTATTATTATATAAAGATTCTTTGGTAGGGTATGTATATTTAGGTAGACTTTAGTACAAAAACAAATATTACTAAAAGGCTGGAACCCACATAACATCTTGGTTTTTATTGGCCATAACATTAAAAATAAATTATTATTATATAAAGATTATTTGGTAGAATATTTAAACGTCCACATACTTTGAACCTTCAACCTCTCGGCTCATGCTATATCATAAGTTTTTGGTACATTTGGATTGCAGGTTGTTGGATATGCTCATGGTGTTATAATATTAACTGAAATATTTGATCAAAGCCTTAATTAAATTAATCCAACATGTTAATATTTCACCATAATTAATAATAATATAATAATTTATTTTTGAAATCACAATCAAGTGAGTCACCAAATTAGTATATAAGAAACTTGCTTATAAGTCAAAGGAGAATTTAATTATTAAAATTTAAGAAAATCTAAATACTCTACCCCTCTAAATTAAACTATAACCCCTTATTAAGCCATTAAAAAAAATTATTCTCAAATCCTATTAACCATTAAATGCATTTTCTTCTCCTATAACGTGATGGTGCTCAACCAACACCTTGATAGACAGAAATCCCCAATACATATTGTACCATTTCTCAATTCGCTGATGAAATTTTCAACGAAAGTGATCGGTGAGGGAACTTTTAATTTCTTAGAAATGTTGTGTCTCGAATATTATTAATGAATGAAAGTATTGTCATCCCTTAAAATAAGAGGTTGGAAGTCAGAAACCAACCAGGTGTTCGGAATGTGGCCTCTTGTTGCACCATAGGATGTGCTTTCATATTTGATGAATGATGTCACCTTTAATGCTCTGAGATCCAAAATCATCAACCAAATCAATACCAATGTATGTCTCTAATTCTTCTTTTGTTGTGTTTTCCATTTTTTATGACAACATGTTATTGTTGCGGGAATCCACAATGTGTGTGCTTTGTGGATATGTCTTGATGTAGCCACCAAGCATTATAAAAAAACTAATAGAATAATAACAAATATTAAATAACATTAAACCTTAAAACCAACTAAATAATATAATTAAAAATGATTAATTATATCAATCCAAATAATAATTAAGTAATCCAATAATTTTGTTAATAGTAACATTAGCATAACAATAAATA
>APFE030222024.1:0-16878 GCA_000404065.3 Pinus taeda
GATTTAGTCCCAACTCAATCAACAGAGTAGCCTGGACCATCTCAGAAAGGTCCCCCAAAGTGGTTGACAAAGACACTTGAAAGTGTTCATCCTGATGAATTTGGAAAAACAGGAACCAGAAATTCAAATCGACAAAATGGAGGTGATGTAGATGACTCTAATTCACCTGTTGGTATGGATGTTTCTTATGATTGTGAATTGAACTTGTCTACATATTTGAACCAACTTCCTTTAAAGAAGCTGCTTCTCATGAATGGAAAGAAGCAATGCAAAAGGAGTATGATGCCTCATAAAGAACGGCACTTGGAAGCTGGTTGATCCTCCGTTTGGAACCAAACCAATTGGCTGCAAGTGGGTCTACAAGAACAAGTATAAAGCTGATGGCTCACTTGACAAGCACAAAGCTAGGCTTGTGGCAAAAGGTTTTGCACAGAAGGAAGGGGTCGATTATGAGGAAACTTTTGCCCCCACAGCAAAATGGGCTACCATCCGGACACTCTTTGCAATAGCAGCTCAGAACAGTTGGAAAGTCCATCAAATGGATGTAAAAACTGCCTTCTTGAATGGAGATCTAAAAGAGAATGTTTTTATGTCGCAGTCTGAAGGATTTGTTGTGAAAGGACATAAACATAAAGTATGCAAACTTGTGAAATCCTTGTATGGCCTCAAACAAGCATCGCGAGCCTGGTATGAAAAACTAACTGAGCATCTTCTGAAACTTAATTTCAAACATTTTGATCTTGATGATGCAACTTTATTTGTCAATAAAGTTGGCAAACAGTTGTATATCTCGTGGTATATGTAGATGATCTTTTGATGACAGTGAACAATGAAAGCTACATTGCATCCATAAAGAAGGAATTGGGGAAAAGCTTTGAAATGACTAATTTGGGCTATGTTCATTACTATCTTGGCATTGAAGTAACCCAACATCTAAAGTCCATATTTCTTTTTCAAAAGAAAGACATTGGAGATCTATTGAACAGGTTTGGCATGACAAAGTTGAATCCTCTTACTACTCCAATGGAACAAAACTTAAAGCTCACATCTATTGAAGGAAAAGAATTTGAGGATGCAACAAAGTATATACAGCTTGTAGGAAGCCTCAACTACCTAACTACTACCAGACCAGACATTTCATTTGCTGTTGGAATCATCTCCAGGTTTATGCAAAAGCCTTGTGAGGGACATTGGTCTGCTGCAAAAAGAGTTCTAAGGTACTTGAAGGGAACTCAAGACTTTGAATCAAGTATACACAGGTGGATGACTTCAGTTTGATCGGATACTCTAATTCAGACTTCGATGGAGAAAAAGAAACTGGGGTATCTACTTTAAGATATACTATGAGTCTTGGATCAGGAGATGTCTCCTGGAGATCACTCAAACAATCAGTTCCAGCAGATTCCACAACAAAAGCAGAATACGTGGCAGCAGCTGAAGCAACAAAAGAAATTGTGTGGCTCAGGAAAATTCTTGAAGATTTGCAGGTAAAACAAGTACAATCAACTCCACTCATGATTGATAATACCTCTGTAATAAAGTTGGCCAAGAACCCAAAGTTCCATGATCGAACGAAGCACATCAATACTAAATATCATCTGATTTGACATCATGTTGAGGCCAAAACAATCCATCTTCGCCATTATTCCACAAATGAGCAAATTGCAGGCATCTTCACCAAAGCACTTGGAAGAGAAAAGCTTGAACGATTCAGAACGATGCTTGGACTCACCAACATCCCTTCAAATTAAGGGAGGGAATGTTGACACCTAATCCTCATGATTGGGTGAATTTATGTAAATAATTAAATTAGAAATGTGAACAGTATCGGGAGATGAACTAAACAGTCTCTCCCTGTTGTATATAACAAAGACCCACCTGATGGAATAATACACGAATCAGTTTTTGTTTTGTGGAGTTACTACCTGGCCTGACAAGTTTAGACTTAGGAACCCATTAAAAATATTAATTATTTTAATAACTCCTCATCTGGGTGGAATTTCTCCAAATGATTTTTAGGTCTTGGAGATCTCATGTGTTCTAGCCCCTCCACAAAATTTTGGAGCTTGAGCACATCCGATGCTACCCAAAATCAACACATAAGCCAAAGAGTTTGGTTAGCAACCAACAGGAAATTGAAAGGTTTCTCATTGGTTACCCAAAAGATGTTTTCCTAACTTAATACTGGGCATTTTTTGTAATGTTCCAAATTGAAATTTACAAAAAATAATAGAGACATGTGTAAGGAATCAGCAACAATAGACAAATTCCAAACATGCACATCAAAATACACAAAAAACTGAGTCAAACAACTAAGCCATTTTATTAATTCAAAAATTTGAGTACATAAATGGCAAGGAATGATAGAACCTGGGCCTACGATGCAAGCTAGGCAAACCCCAGGTGAGATCTCACTAATACAACTGCTAGAAATGGCTCCCACAAAATCTACGCACTACCAAAAAATTATGTTAACTATTGTTGGAAGGAAACTGAAATTTTGACCTCAATAATGCCCGAATCGATTTGAAATTGCAGCCACGGACTCCTCTCCTATAACCCAGAAATATCCAGAAAAGGTTTGGCCTAACTCCAAGCGAACATCAAACCCAAAATGTGATGCAAACTGCCCAACTAACCAACAATACACCCTACTATAAGAATGTACGATTTTGGCCTGAACACTGCTCAGAAAATTCTATAGATTAGTTATAGGCTCCTGGCCCAAAATGCCCAAAATAGAGCAAATTTCTAGCTACACAATTTTGCACCCAACCAGAGAGAAACTGTTGAGAAATGATAAAACTCTCCTGCAAGTGGCTAAGAAATCATGCAAAAATATCCTCCGGCAAATAGCTATCACTCCCAACTAAAAACTCCCGGAAAATACTAGTGCCAAACACCAACAAAAACTCTATTCTCCAACAACCCCTGCACAGGCTCTATAAGAGAAAATTCGGCCCAGCCAAAAGATATAGGAACAACTCTAAAAAATGGTGCCAAACTCCTCTAACCAGTAGAAAATCTCGTGCAAATACTCGGAACTTGTAATAGAAAGATGTTGCTCCAAATAACCTTGGAGGTTTGTCTTCTACACCCAGAAATAACGAATTCCTAAGAGCATATTCTGCAATAAACTCCAACACAAGTCTTGAAATAGACTTCCCCAAAGCCTCACTAGGGAGACACTCAAAATTCTCCAAAATGAGGATGAGTTTCACCTGAAACTCTTGAGCTAAACAACTTTGCTTCTCTTGTGCTGAACAACCTCCAAGAGAGAGTTTGATCTTCAAAAAAATAATGAGCAAAAGATGCAAAAGTGGAGCCCCAATGCGTTATTTATAGATACTGGTCCTTTTTCCCTTATGGTGCCCTCTCCACAAGTTCTAACTTCCCTTCTTTTCTCTTTCCTTCTCCTAGTGCGAATTTCCCAAGGGGGTCGAATTTCCCTCTTTGGTGGTCCACATATTTCACTTAAAAAAAAAATTTATTTCCTTTTGCCCTAATGTTTATTTCTCCTTTTTCCTCCAAAATTTAAGTGGGGCCTCCATAACCCACATTTCCTAAGTTTTATAATATGTCAAGATATTCCCTAACGCCAAAATTGCAAAAATGAGGATTTTACTTGGCAAAATTATTTATGGGGACATGACATTTTTCCCTAACAATGTATAAGAAAGAGAGCTTTCTCATTTACAACATGCATATTTTTCATTTGGAGTTTGATTTTTCAACAATTGAAGAGGGAGAAATAGAGGCAAAGGCCAGCAAAAAAGAAATATCTGCAAGGTGCATCACGATTTTGCAATAGCAAATAGCATCCTCCTCCTTCCACTTCTCATCTCTTTCATTCTCATTCTCACTATAAGCATTTTCCAATAAGCTCTATAGAGGTAAGCAATAATGCCAAAGACACTGATTCTATAATCTGTAGTATCCCAAACGGGATATTTGACTAATTTTGCAAAAATTTAACCCAACCAAAATTTCTCCATAAAAATTACCATTCACTCAACAAAATATTGCCATGTAAAATACAACAAATAGAATGCATGCAATTCAATAATACTATGAGTAGAAATAATCTCAGCTTTTATTAATATATATAAACTAGGGTTTACATGTTGATACAACAAAATCGCTGAAATAGAAAATTGGCCTCAAGAATCTACTCCAATGTTGTGTTGGCCCTCCAAAATTGAACTGAAATGTCACTGTTGAGCTCTCCTATGTATTTTGGATGGAATCGTCAAGGGGAAATGGGTATTCACCCAATCTCACTGAATCACCCGAGGGTTTCCATCTTGGGGCTACCAATGAAGTAGAGAACTAGGTTCTCAACCTCTCATAGAAGAAGAAATATCAACTCCAAGATGTTCTCCAATGGCCTCCTCCTCCTCTTTTTATAAATCCAATGGACCCCTCTAGAACCTCCTATTTTATCATTATTTTAATCATGGAGCACTTTTCCCTCTTTTTATTTCAATTAAAATATTATTTTTAATGTGGGAAAAGGGTAAATTGGCCACCATGCCTCCTCAAGTCACTAAATATTGCTTCTAACCATCCCATACTGTAGATCTTCGCGTTCCAGTTCCAACAAGCTATTACACTAAGGTGTTCCATCAAGTATTCCTCTTGGAATGCCACCTTAAGACTAATTAATTGAGTTAGGCCTAGTAATAACCCTGTTTTTCAAAAGTTGTCAAAATGCAACAGAATGAAAGGCAAGTTGTGCAAATGATGGAACACACCAAACGAATGCCATCGAATCCCATAGAAACTCCTCGAAACCCCATGAAACATCTCCAAAAGCCCCTGGGCCCGTTGATGACGTAACCTACATCTGTGACCTATCTGCCTCTAAGCCTGAAAGTCCATCCTAACCATGCCATAAGGAACACTAGAAAAAGGAACATCACAAATCCTCCTGCCCCAAGATTGCTTGCCCTTAAGCAATCCAAACCTGTGGACTAGTCTGGTGGCCCAATGTAACTAAGACCCAATGTCTGGATCCCATACAAACCACTAGGTGATGGTATGCCTCTGTGTCAACCCACCATGAATGGACCCCTCAATGCCTGGATCCCAGACCAATCTCTAATTGAACCTGTCATCAACCAATCCTCATGGATCACAATGCCACCAAGAACAAGTATCAACGCTCCGTGGCTCCTATTGTGCTATAACTCCAACCATGAGTACTGCTCCATCCACCACGTACCCACTCATCACCTCTCTCGAATCCAACCCTTAGCATAGACCAAGGTCAATATCACCATGTTGATGCTATGTTGAAATATTGATGAGTGGCTAGCCTACAAGCTGTTGCCAACTGGAGCATTTAGTATCCCTCACAGCTAAGTTTTCCTGCAGTACAATGCTCCTGACTAGAAATGATACTCCATCAATAGGGTACCAACTCATGATCTCTCGCCAATCCATCCTATGGGAGGGATCGAATGCATAAGCATATGTATCTAGGATAAGTCTCCTATGTTGCACCGTCCTCAACTCACGCAACTCTTTTTAGTCAATCAACAATATCCCTGTAATGGGTACAAGTGGCCAAACTGTGTTGCATGCCCTGTATATGTACCAATCGAGAGGGTTATTGCCTGGAAATATTACAGCTTTGTTAGATGCCACTACATCTACCTGCACCTTGTCAATGGGTAGACCCAAAGATGGATGCACCACTGTCTCCCAAAGAGCGCCCCTCATCTGACCGAAAACTCCATGCTCCATCAGTACACTTGTCATCTGCAAAATTGCCCTGTCAGGTCCCAACGTCTCCTGATGACCCAAGTCTGCAAATACTACCTCCCTAGTGGCCATCTGTACATTTTCTTGCTCCTCATCAATGGTTGGCCCCATGGATGTCTGCTCACCCTCCTCTATCATGGGCCCAACATGAGCCACCAGCTGACTCTCCAAAGATAGCCCATCATGCGCACTATGCCCCACTATGTGTTGCGCATGCCAAACAGGAACAAGTTGTTGCTCATCAACCTCCTCTACCAAACATGTCTGCATCTCTAAGTTGGTGTTAACAAGTCCCCTTGACTGCTCATGCTCCTCAGAGGTGTGCATGGACTCAACTATAGAAGAAGAATCCTCATCTTGAAAGTCAGAAGAAATCTCCTCCTGATCTCCCCCTGTCGTCTCCTCGGTGCCACCTATGCATGAGTGGTTAGGTCCCCATGGTCCCTTGCAGATGAAGCAAAGACCATTCCTCTCTCATTCTTGTTGCATGATCCCCCAAACATGAGCAGCTCCTCCCTGGTCAACTGTCTTTTGAATAGCCCAATATTCTGCTCAACCAACCTTTCAGCTAGTTCATAGGCAACAGGTGAGACCAGTTGTTCTCTCCTCCAAATGGTCAATAATCTAGTCCGCAACCTCCTACAAATGGCATCACGGTCTCCCATACATGAGAACAAAATGGATTGCATGTGTGCTATGACTGTGTCAGGATGATGTTTCCTAATGCTGAAGAAGCATTGGAACATCTGCAGGATCAAATCATCACACTCAAGATCAAACATGATTTCATAAGTCCTAGTCATGGCCATAATTTCCAAAACCTAAAGTTTCTTCCCAAATGTAGGACCCACAGAGTTATCCAAGTCTCATAAAGTTTCTACTATCAACTTGAAGACTCTCTTCATAACATCATCATTGTAAGGAGCTATAGGGTCAGTCAGCATCATGATGCTACTAAGACAAGAGGAAACTAGAAGTGTGACCCCTTCACAAGGGTACTCCAAAAACTTGGGCTATATTAAAGCTAGCATGGTTGGTTTCAAAGCCCACATCAACTTCTTCCCCTCTAACTGGTCTATCTCAGAAAGGAGTGTGTCTAGTTCTTCTAATTTGCAAAGGGATTTTAATGTGACCCTCATGTGCTTCAAGCATGTCCCAAATGAAAAGATTGTGTCCAATTTCCTTTCCCTTCTGCACATCTCTCGGTTGTTCTTTCTGAAGAATGGCATAGACGCCCTTGAAAGTATAAAGAGTATAGTGAACAAAAAAATGATGAAACTAGAATAAAGATTAGTTGGGCACCTACCAATACAGTTTCCAAGCACATATGTAGTTTCAACAGGGCGTTTTCATGTAGAGCCACTACATTGTATGACTATCTCACTGGAACAACGTTTAATCCTGCCTAGAATACATGCACAACAGCAAAGTGGATAATATACTACCCACCCAGGTGACAAGCAAAGTTGTACTCCTCGCCTAGCCAATAGTAATAGCCCACTGGAAACTTCAACCACAATCTTGAACGCACCAGTTTTGTCTCCTCTCCAAGCACACAAGTCGCACTGGTACTCACACAAGAACCTACAAGTGGGTGCAATTTCTTCAATGCATACAACAAATGCAAGCTCATTTATAGTATCCCACAACAGAAGTAGTGTATATGTTGATCCAAATCATTCAGCAAAAACCAATTTGTCTTATACACATTAACGTGCCCAGATCTTCACTCAACAGACCAAATTGTACCTTCTCCTCTCTAACTAGTGAATATATTCAATCCCAACATAATGCATCTACACTTTACTAGTTTTGTGTATTCTATCTTATCCTCGATCGCACCAAATCAATGATCGATCCGTGTATCAGTCTCTGTCTTTATTGATTTGGCCAACATGCATAATCATTTTGGCTCCGCAGGAATAATTTCGCTCCAAGCAATTTGACAGCAAAATTCTTCTACCGACGACTGCGATCCAATAGCAATCACCGCCTTTCATTTGATGCATGATTGTTCTGCAAAATCACTCAACACACTGTTTCCAACTCTATAGTGATCCCATCACACCTAATGTACATACAAGAACATGATCTCTAGACGCGGCTTGGATAAACTCAGCCCATCACCAATCAACAATAATGGCAATGCTGAGATATGTGACAGTCAAGGTGGCAAATGTGCAGCTCGAAAACTCACATCAACCACAAATCGAATTCAGTACCCACAAAGCAGCCACGCTTAATCACACAGCATTATGCCTCTTAATCGCACAAGAATATACGTCAATTATGCACGTTTCCATGCCATTCGCACATCATATAGTAGCTAGAGGTGATTCTTGTCTATGTGCACTCACACAGCAAACACACCAAAACTCTTGTCTATGCTTTGTGGCTAATGTCCTTTAATGAACCACTTCCCAACTCCCCTGTTTCTCCTTGTTGGTTGTGTGGACCTTGGCCCACGTGCAATCACTTTTCTTTGAACATTACCCTTCAACCATAGCCACTACCAAAGATACACGGTTCCATTAGATGGTGTTGATTCCCCCGTGGCTTTAGAAAGGTAGCATGGTTTTGGTTCTAGCAGTTCAAATGGTTAGCAACACCGACTTATGTGTCAACTTGCCCCCTAATAAAATACGTACCGCCGTCCAAATAAATCACAGTGAATTGAGTCAGTCTTTGGCAGTCAATCCCACTAGATAATTTAGCTCCTACAAGGATCTGGTTTTTCCACAATTGCAGCAGTAGTCACATCATTTCTCTGGTACGCTGACTATTGCACCGATCACACGGCATGCGCACTCAATGCACATAGGTACCCAGGTTCTTATTTGCCCTCGGTCGATCCACAAATTGCAATATACAGCGCTCAACCCAAACTTGATCCAACCACAACAACTACAGCAGATTACTCATACGCACACATTCAACATTCTCCACTTGTCATTATATAGATGCTTCCATAGGCTTGCAAATTCGGCCTTTTATAAATCGGATCAGAACAAACTCCAACAATTATCTTGACCTCTCACAAGGAAAAATCACTACCAAATGCAATCAAACTTGAACTATTTGGAAATAAATTAAATCCCACACATGCACAAATATATCCCGACAAATATGTTTCCCTTTCGGCAGCCATGAACTTTTATTTCTACAATAACCCTTAGGTTGGCAGGAAGACCAACTCTGATACCACTGTAATATCCCAAACGGAATATTTGACTAATTTTGTAGAAATTTAACCCAACCAGAATTTCTCCATAAAAAATTACCATTCACTTAACAAAATATTTCCATGTAAAATATAACAAATAGAATTCATGCAATTCAATAATACTATGAGCAGAAATAATCTCAGCTTTTATTTATATATATACTAGGGTTTACACGCTAGTACAACAAAATAGCTGAGATGGAAAACTAACCTCAAGAATATGCTCCAATGTTATGTTGGCCCTCCAAAACTTCACTGAAATGTCACTACTGAGCTATCCTGTGAATTTTGGATGAATTCACCAAGGGGAGATGCGTACTCGCCCAATCTCACTGAATCACCTGAAGGTTTCCGTCCTAAGGCTACCAATGAAGTAGAGAACTGGGTTCTTCCTCTTTTTATAAATCTGATGGACCCTTCTAGAACCTCTTATTTTATTATTATTTTAAACCATGGAGAACTTTTCCCTCTTTTTATTTCAATTAAAATATTCTTTTTAATGTGGGAAAAGGGTAAATTGGCCACCATGCCTCGTCAGGTCACTAAAAATCACTTCTAACCATCCCATCATGTAGATCTTCTCGTTCTGGTTCCAACAAGCTATTACACTAAGGTGTTCTGTCAAGTATTCCTCTCGACATGCCACCTTAAGTGTAATTAATTGAGTTATGCCCAATAATAACCTTGTTTTTCGAAAGTTGTCAGAATGCAATGGAATGAAAGGCAAGTTGTGCAAATGATGGAACACACCAAGCGAATGCCATTGGATCCCATAGAAACTCTTCAAAACCCCATGAAACATCTCCAAAAGCCTCTAGGCCCGTTGATGACATAACTTGCACCTGGGCCCATTGATCACATAATCCCAACCCTTCGAGCATTTGTTTTCTAAATAGAGTAGTTGTTTCAAATATGAGACTTTAGAGTCCCCAACATTAGAACCACTATTTGATAAATACACAATTGGGTTTATTGTGAAATCAGGACCAAGATTATTGCCATTGGTCAAATATAAATTCAAGCAAGTTATGCTAGTTTTTCCTCATTTTTTGTCTTACATAATGTTGAATAAACTAATGGATCTAAACTTGTCTTACCCATATGGTTTTCTCTTTGATAAATATGTGATAGGAAATTAGTTTTTCCTCCTCCTCTACTCATACTTGTTCTTTTTTTCTTGAGTAATTTTCCAAGATGAGCTAAATTACGGTGCCCATGGTTCAGAGATCATTCCTATGCTTGAATTCTGTTACACCCCCTTGCTAGTAAGCCCTTTATGAATTACGTTCAAAATACAATTCAACATCCTATTTTTGTCCTTTATGAATTACGTTCAAAATACAATTCAACATCCTATTTTTGTTCTAAATCAATAGTAGAGATTAACTCCATGCACCATTTTTCTCTATTATAAATCTAGTCTAATATTCATCCATTTAAATAGGTTGTCCTTGAGTTAAGGATAAGGACTCTTGCCTTAGCAAATATTGAGGGTAACCACCCTTTGGCCCAACAATTAGCTCAAATGCCTAGAGACACACCAAAAGGTGCATCTTGCACACTATGCCTTGGCATTCAACTCCTATGCGAGAAATAGGGGACAACATAATGTTAAAATTGGAAACTAGGGCCAAACTCCATGTGGGTCATCTTATTTATGGCAACTGATATTTTTCTTGGATCCCTCTCATCGAAAGGTGTAGGATTGATCTAAAGATCATCTGATTCTGATAAGTATTCATGGAGTTATGAATTTATTTATGTTATAAGACAATTCGTCAAGGTCGGCCAGCGACCAAATAAATCCCACATGTGCTCAACGTTTTAGTATAAAAGGAGATGACTTGAGAGTCATTTCACACACACTTCCATCTTGATTTCTCTCCACTTGTCATGGGTTTTAGTGGAAGAGAGATCTAGGAGTGGAAACCCTAGACGTTGGAGGAAAAGAGGTTGACCTAGCGACAGTCAAGGAGAAATACGCAGCCCTAATCTAGAAGGCGCAGTCATGAAGAGAAGCCCTAACGCTATCAAGGAGCCCTAAACCTATATGTTGGTCCTTACTAAAACGCAGTCAAGGAGGACAATACCATGCCCTAACGCAGACCTAAAGGCTGCCCTAACGCAAACCTAGAGGCAGCCCTAACGAAGATATCCTAAGGCAGCTCAAGAAGAAGGAGGACGTTGATGTGAAGGGTCTATTTTGGGAAAGAAAACATTTGTAATAAGGCCGAGCTGCTACAGGAGGTAGGCCACAAGCCTAGAGGCAAATCTGGGCAAGATTTAGGGTGTGTCTCTTCATTATTTTGACTCTTGAGTCCGAGTTTGAGCAAGTGACAAGGCCAAAAAGCAGCATTGAATATGGACTATTTTGTGCGGATTAGGGTGAACTTCTTCCTGAAATTGAAGGCCACAAATCCCTGTTGTAATTACAGTGGGACACAGGACTGTTTGGATGAGTTGTGGAGGGTCGTAAGGCCATACTCCTACAACAGTTACATGGCACAGGTAGTGCAGGACAGCAGCTTGTCAAGAGAGGTAAGTTGCACTCTTTTCAAGGACTATTGCAGAGTTTAGAGATGGTTGTTAGGGTACTATTGATGCCCTAACCAGAGTTGCAGAACTACAATAGTGAAGCAACATTCAAGTATGAGGATAATTTGATGATGAGATTGTTGCTAGAAGAATCAGTGTATGTATGACAGCAGCAAGCATAGACAGCATGGCAAGTATGGAAAGCATGGACAGCATAGCAAGCATGTACAGCTTGGCAAGCATGGCATGGACAGCATGGCAAGCTGTGATGGGGCAGCAACAAAACAATGGGACAGCAAGCAAACATGGAATGGCTAGGTCACTAATAGTAGGACAGCAGTATGCCACATAGGACAGCAGTGGCTAGCATGGTGCAACAATGGCACATGGGACAGTAGTGCAGCATCAGGTGCAGCAGTATGATGTGTATAGCATGGTCATGAGGTCCAACACTATGATGATGGGTGCAGCATGATGACGAGATGCAGCACAATGATAGGTGAAGGAGTCACCTTGGAGAATCAGTTGAAGCAGCATGTCTTCAACTGATCTCATGTATCATCTTCTTAGAGATGGTCTATGCTCTTATCTAGATAAGTCAAAGTGTTGACTTCTGTTGTAAATGTACTATCTCTCTCTCTCTCTCTCTCTGTTGAACTATTGAAGAACATATAAGAAGAATTGATCAAGGGTTTCCCCACATTAGGGTTTCTCCCTGGCTAGCGCCACATCTTATGTCCTCTTGTCTTCTGTGATTTATATTTACGTTCTATCTACAATTTACTTTAATGTTGATGTGATTCCTAATCTAGAAAGGATATTGAGCTAACTGTAAAATTGAAATAAATTGCTCTAAGCATAGAACATATCTAAAATTAACATGGTATCCGAGCTAAGGTGAAGACAAAGCCCAAGCAAGAGTGAAAAAGCAATCACCGAAGACAGTTGGGAAAGGACAAAAGGATCAATGGATTCCTCATCCCTCTTCAAATTCACTAAGGGTGAAGTCGAAGCAGCGAATATTATCAAAATGGCACAGTGGAAGTTTTTGATGGCCTTCTAATCACTTCAATGGGAAGTCTGAATCTAAGGGTAGAAGGAAAGGCAGATGCCTTGATTGTAATAAGTTCGGCCATTATGCGAAGGAGTATCCAAATGGCAGGGACACATCACTTGATGATGATAACAATCATTCTAGGGACATCTCCAACGATCAAAGGAGTGACAAGTAATGCAAGTCATCAAGAAAATAGTCGACTCCTCAAAGAAAGCAAGGAACCCTAGGTATGAAGAATCAAATGTTGTTTCTAACAGGACAAAGAAGCGTTATCTTATATTGGCCCTCTCCTTCAGACTCTTTGGGAATCTGGCTTATTGATTGTAGTGCTTCAAGGCACTCCATCGAATAGAAGGGTGCTCTCCCTAATTTGGTAGAGATGGAAACAATCATGGGGTTATACTTGGAGTCAATGCCACCTATCCCAAAAAGGGTGTAGGGAATGTTACCCCTAAATCGAATGAGGGTAACTCGATTCATTTACAAAATCTCTTGTATGTACCTGAAGCAAGAAGAACCTAGTGTCCATTTCGGCAATGGAAGTCAAAGGTCACAAGGTGGCATTCATCGATGGAAAGGTACATGTTTGAAAAATAGAATTTTCAAAGATACTTTTATCTTTGAGTTCAAGGTTGGTAGTTTGTATCAAGTTGCAGGATGGTCCATTAGGGACCATGTCAGTTGTCACATCTCATCTATCGCATCAGAGGTCTACTTATTATGGTGCCCTAACCGATGTGAGTCAGATGGTGACAAGGATGCCTGAATTCAAGAAGAGCATGAATGTACATATCCGAGATGTAACGAAGGAAAATCTTACAAGGGGACCATTCCCCTCATGTAGTAGATCCACAGGTTTGGAACAACCCGAGGGGTTTGAGATTCATGATCGAGAATCTCATGTATGCAGGTGGAAGAAAGCCCTCTATGGCTTGAAGCAAAACACCCCAGTCATAGTATGAGAGGATTGATAGTTGTCTGATGAAGCTGAGATTCACTGGGAGTGAAGTCGATCCAAACCTTTGCTTGAAGGTTGTGGATGATAGACCTCTCATACCGGCACTTTCTGAGGACAACCTCTTTCTGACAGGTGCAAACCCTCTCATTTGCAGAAGTAAGAGGGAGTTGGATTCCGGAGTTGGAATGGTGAACAAGAAGCCCGGGACTACCTCTATGGAGTCAGAAGTTGTGGTATGGATACTGACCTGATTTGGGAAATGCCTCGAGTTTCACAAACTCATACTAGCATTGGTGAACTCCCATTCGGATATATGTTTTGCAGTTAGCATGGTGAGCTCATATATGGTTGAGCCTCACTAGATTGGTGCCAAGAATCTTCTGAGATATCTTTAGGGCATAATCTCTCATGGATTGAGATACACTGTCGGAAATGTGAAGTTTCATGATTATTCGAATGTTGACTGGGCAGGCAGTGTGGAGGATCTCAAGAGCGCTTCTGAGTGTTGATTCTCTTTGGGTTCTGCTCAATATCCTGGATCAGCAGGAAGCAGAAGTCGGTTGCCATAAACACTGCTGAGACCGAATACATAGCTACGAGTATGATCTCGTGTGAAGCTGCCTGGTTGTGGAAGCTCTTCAGTGAGTTGTTTGTACACATGATGGATACCGCTGTGATCTTCTATGTCAACCAGGGGGAGATTCAATTGTTGAGGAATCATGTATCCTATGATTGCTCCAGCATATAGACATCAGATACTACCTTATCTGGGATATGGTACGTCAATGAGCGAGGAACTTCATCGCATTGAGACTGGTGTACAGGTTGCAGACATTCAGTCAAAGCCCCGAGGAAAGGTCAAATTTGTGACTTTCCCAAACGACTTGGAGTTGTTGAGAGACTCTCTTATGAGGGTCCTACATGATGCATGCATTGAACTCTAGGAGCTCCGAGGGGCTTGGGGTACTTCTTGGAGCAACGAGCGACCATAGGGAGACTCACCTTACCCTAATGGTGCGATGTGTACAAGGTGAATGGCTCAGCCTTCCCCTATGATACCCCGTGGCGACTTAGGGACAAGATGAGTGGTTCTCCTGTTAAGGCATCCTACCCATGCAGTCTTAGACTCATGGGAAGTACCTCTCATCTAGCCAATGAGCAAGGAAATGGGGTTAGGGACCATAGTAGTACTATCGATGGACGCATCGTTGTATCTACCGTACTCCCTATGCTAGGATGACCTCCATTGATCTGGGATCAATGAAACTGATATAGGATATGTATGAGTGGTTTGAGACACTCTCTTGTGATATTGATCTGGGATCAATAAAACTGACTTCGGGTCAATAAGAGTGATATGACACACTCTCTTTATATGGAACTAACTTCAGGTCGTAGAGAATGGTATGAGACATTCTCAATCAATTCTTCTTCTTCATGGTTTAGCAGAGTAGAGCAGTGCAGGGCACTGATGGCAAAGATAGTACAATCGGACAAATGGATCAGCGGATGGAGTTCTCACTAGTTGGGAAGGAGTGTTAAAATTGGCAACTACGGCCAAACTCCATGTGGGCCATCTTGTTTATGGCAGTTGACATTTTTCTTGGATCCCTCTCATTGAGAGGTGTACGATTGATCTAAAGATCATTCGATTCCGATAAGCATTCATGGAGTTATGAATTTATTTGTGTTATAAGACAATTCGTCAAGGTTGGCCAGCAACCAAATAAACCCTACATGTGCTCAACGTTTTAGTATAAAAGGAGATGACATAAGAGTCATTTCACACACACTTCCATCTTGATTTCTCTCCACTTGTCTTGGATTTTAGTGGAAGAGAAATCTAGTAGTGGAAACCCCAGACGTTGGAGGAAAAGAGGTTGCCCTAGCCACAGTCAAGAAGGAGAAATACGTTGCCCTAATCTAGAGAATGCAGTCATGAAGAGAAGCCCCAACGCTATCAAGAAGTCGCCCTAAACCTATACGTTGGCCCCTACTAAAACACAGTCAAGGAGGACAATACCATGCCCTAAAGCAGAACTAAAGGTTGCCCTAACGCAAACCTAAAGGTTGCCCTAACGCAGAACTAAAGGTTACCCTAACACAAACCTAAAGGTTGCCCTAACATAGACCTAAAGGCGGCCCCAACAAAGCTATCCTAAGGCAGCTCAAGAAGAAGGAGGACGTTGATGTGAAGGGTCTGTTTTGGGAAAGAAAACATCTGTAATAAGGCCGAGCTGCTACAGGAGGTAGGCCACAGGCTTAGAGGCAAATGTAGGCAAGATTTAAAGTGTTTTTCTTCATTGTTTTGGGTCCGAGTTTGAGCAGGCGACAAGCCCAAAGAGCAGCATTGAATTTGGACTGTTTGGTGTGTATTAGGGTGAACTTCTTCCTGAAATTGAAGGCCGCAAATCCCTATTGTAATTACAGCGGGACGCAAGACTGTTTGGATGAGTTGTGGAGGGTGGTAAGGCCATACTCCTACAACAGTTACATGGCACAAGCAACGTAGGACAACAGCTTCTCAAGGGAGGTAAGCCGCACTCTTTTCAAGGAATGTTGCAGAGTTTAGAGATGGTTGTTAGGGTATTGTTGATGCCCTAACTAGAGTTGCAGAACTACAATAATGCACCAGCATTCAAGTATAAGTATTAGGATAATTTGATGATGAGATTGTTGAAGGATCAATGTATGTATGATAGCAGCAAGCATAGAGAGCATGGCAAGTATGGAAAGCATGGATAGCGTAGCAAGCATGTATAGCATGGCAAGCATGGCATGGACAGCATGGCAAGCAAGGCAAGCATGGCAAGCATAGCAAGTTGTGATGGGACAGCAACAAAACAATGGGACAGCAAGCAAACAGGAATGGCTATGTCACTAACGATAGGACAGCAGTATACCACATAGGATAGCAATGGCTAGCATGGTGCAACAATGGCACATGGGACAACAGTGCAGCATAAGGTGCAGCAGTGCGATGTGTACAGCATGGTCATGAGGTTCAGCATTATGATGATGAGTGCAGCATGGTGCAGCACGGTGAGGTGCAGCATGATGACGAGATGCAGCACAATGATAGGTGAAGGAGTCACCTTGGAGAATCAGTCGAAGCAGCATCTTTTCAACTGATCTCATGTATCATCTTCTTAGAGATGATCTATGCTCTTATCTAGATAAGTCAAAGTGTTGACTTTTGTCGTAAATCTACTATCTCTCTCTCTCTCTGTGCTGAACTATTGAAGAACATATAAGAAGAATTGATCAAGGGTTTCCCCACATTGGGGTTTGTCCCTGGCTAGCGCCACATCTTGTGTCCTCTTGTCTTGGCTTGTCTTC
>APFE030222024.1:23609-126427 GCA_000404065.3 Pinus taeda
GAGCTCTGCTCTATTGGAGGTTGCCCCCTCGAAGAGGCAAGTGAACATTACTCTCTGAATAATAAAATCATTGCTATTCTATGTTCTGGGTATCTTTTCTTCGCATATTTTGTGTTCTAGGTATCTTTTCTTCGCATATTCTGTATTTGGGTATCATTTAGAGGTTAAGAGCATAGCAAAATGAATAAATTTGTTTCTCCATTTTTCACAAATTTGTTTGCTATTTTGGACTATGCATGAGGGTTATTAGCTATCAAACAATTTGGAATGCATTTGGAGACCAAAAACTTCTGTTTTTTCAAGATTTTTCAACCACTTGGAGACCGAAAAAACATTAGGGAACAAAAAAGAAAACCTAATGTTTTTCTAAACTTGTAGTGCTTCTAGATCAAAGATAATTGGAGTGTGTTCAAGTACATTCATTGCAAGAAGCATAGCAGCTTGACCCAAAACAATGTAATGATGTGGTGCCCATGCACTATAATCTTAAGCTTCACAACAAACAATTAAAAGCAAGCAACAATAGTGATGTCATTGAGTTGGTAAGATTGATCCAACATCAGATTGGATCGCAGATACAATGGAGCCAGTGTTTTGAGATAAGGATTTCCCTTGATTGGACAATGATCCAATATACTTAACAACAAAGGTGCGGTCAAGATCTTCCAATTACTTGTCATAATCCCAAGGTTCTTGTGATTATGATCATTTATTCTTCTATGGCATGGAATTCCACCATCCATTGCAGTTGGATTTCAGATAAATTTTTTCCCTTTGAGCATTTAAAGTATTTAAAATTTTGATGCTCATTCTTCATTGTTGACAATTTTTCAATGTTAACATTTATTATGAATATTAAATACTTTTAGTATTTGCATGAGCTTATGTCATTGTACAACCTAATTTTATTGAGTCGTCATGAAATGGAAAATGCCTGATCTTTTTCTCGTTAAACCATGAATATTTCATGTATTTGTTAAGATGCCATGTTCTGTGCCTAGGTAACCATGGTTCATAAGTGACGGTGTAGGTGCCCAGTTTTGAAATTTGGATGCAGGAGGCATGTGAGGAAAGGGTGCTTACAAATAAATATTTAAATGTCTATATCAATAAAACTGGAAAATGGGAAATATAAAAACTAAGAACATAGAAATGTCAAAGTTAAAATTAAAATGATATGATATTAGTTACGATAATGTAAATGTCAAAAACACAATTCCAATTTCGCATTCATGATTTCATTTTATTGAACAAATCAGGGATCATACCAGGTTTGTATGAATGTATATTGGCACCCAAACTGATCAATGTTATGGCCATTTCCAGTAAATCGCCTCTTGTACAAGCAAGAATAAGAGGCGTTCTTCCTTCCTTATCGATCCACTGCATATGAAATATGAAAGAAAAAAGAATAGATATTTATCAATTAGCAATATACAAAGAAAAAGCAAGAATACAATGCAAAATGATAAAGAGTATTAAAAAATTTATATTTAGCATTGACACTACAGGAACAAACAACTAGCTATAATTTTTTTTCATAGTGCCATGCCAGAAATTAAAGAATGCAAACAAACTACTAGTGAAAATATAGTTAGCATACATATTTCACAAATATTCAAATTCGAAGCAATAAAAGAGTGAGGTAGCAGTGCAGTTTACTATTGGAGGTAGCATGCAAGATTATCCACAAAAGATCAGTAAAGAATGTTCAAAGCAATAAGAAAACCCAACACATTATTGATCCAATAACTGCAAAAAAAATCCTACTCATAATTTTAGCAGAGGATGCCAAAAGGAGAGGTGAGACCATAATAAGGAGAACCCACATTGTTTGATACAAGTAATATGGAGACATCAAAACATTGAGGTAGAAGGAAATTGCATTCAAGGCTCCATTTTATATTATGTGGTAAGTTTGGTTTTCTAGCTTTTGGCAATGGCAAGCAAAAGTAGGGAAGGTAAGAGGCCACTACTAAGGACAGCATTGAAATTTCTTTCAAGGAACAAAAGGCTTAATTTTGCAATAATAAGCTAGATAGAAACAAATGAAATTTGAAGAGAAATATAACTGTCAAGAAAGAAGGGATCCTTTGGTGAAGTAAAAGGAAGCAGGTGTTGCGGGAACAACAAATACATGAGATTGAAGCAACCAAAGGAGATGGAGAAGCCATTACAAGCTCTAGGCACTGCCAGAGAGTAACAGAATATCTATATTCTAGAAGAAAGAACAAGCCTAGAACTCAAGCAAATGCATGCAACTTTTGATGTATGACCTTCCAAATATAACACTACCTTCCAAGTTCTCAATGTACTCAAGCACCCACCATATCAAAACATTTAAGCAAAAGCCCAAGAAATTTCCTGAGAGCTTCAGTCCAACACTTTAAAAGGAAATTATCAGTTTCCAATTTTCCAAGAGAAAGTTTTCAAGATACTCAACCACATGCCATATCAAAAGTGGTATGTAGAAGCTCAAGCAACTTCTGATGGAAATATGTGTCCATAAGTAATAACAATGGTAGAGATACGAAAGATATCGCTACCAACCTTCACTCAGACTAACCTCATAGACATAAGTCAATGGAGATGATGAAACAACAATAAACAGAGAAGTTGATGTGTGAAAGTACCATACTGAGAAGCACTAGGGGCATCAATCAAGTGGTAAGGCTTGGAAGCAGACTTGTTGTTAGACCCAACTTAGTAACAATGATGTACTACCATAGTGTATTTTTGTTCATAGTGACGTATACATGTCATCAATAGAACAATTATGTGTTGATGGAAAATGTAAAATTCCCTTCCCGAAATGTCTTGGAAAACCCACAAATTTTCTGAGTTTATATAGTCTGACTCACTGGAATTTTTACAAACAGTTTGTATGCGAAGTACTGTAGATGTATTTCTTTAATTTTAGATTCATGTAAACACATAGGGATGGAACAATAGCTTGTATGAATGCTTCAGAACAACATTACAATGATTTTTCAAGCACAGCAAGGATAAGCACAACTGATATAACATTGACAGCTACTAAATGACACCATATCCACTGAGTTGTGGTCCCAGAAATTACACAGCAGTATTCCAAAGGCTCATAGCTATATTATTGCAATGATAAATAACAAAACAAAACACAGTGAACAAATGAACCTGGGACAGACGCTGCTCAAGAGATATCATCCACAGTCAGCTTCAGCATTAATTACACAGATTTGAGCCAGCTACAAGAGATACTCATCCTTTTTCTCAAGTGCATGCTTCAGCCAGAGGTATTAGGCACATATCAGCTCACAAATTTGGTCTTTGACAGCAGATAAGGCTTGTTCCTTTCAAGCTTACAAACTCAGATATGTATTCAGGCTATTGTGCATAATACAGTCCCTTCACATCAGCAAACATTCAGCCTAAAATACATTGGAATACACAGCCACTACTAGGGAATAGAACTCGGCCATACATCCCAAACTCCACCAAAAATAAAGGTATTTCATGTAGCCAACAGAGAGAGAACACGGCCTCCTTTTTCGACTGAGAACTCGTCCCACGGAGGTGGTGGAATGCGGCCCTCACAAGCTGATGAACCCAACCCTTAATAAGATGAAACTCGGCCAGTTAAGAAAGGAGCAACTCGGCCTCTTTTCCAATGCCAGACTCAGCTATTCTTCCAGGGATTTGACCCACTGACTTATGGCAAAGTGTGGCCCCTCTTTAATGACAATATTGACTTCAGTTTTGCCTTGGAACTTCCCTTGCAAGATGGTATATAGAAAATACAAAATCATAAGATAAAATCAATTGATAAAACCTTGTACCTCCATAATCTTTTGCAAATCTTCTTATCCTTGGTAACACAATAGTGAAATCTGACTCAGATTTCACTCTCTGAACCAACTAGGGTGTATACTATATAGTTTCAACAACGAAGTAGTAATGGCGGCTAGGATTTCTTAAACCCTAAGCATCTTTCCAAAAACTCTCCAAGAGTTCATTTTCTCAAAATGCAAAGGATAGAATGAGGAGAGACTCTTCAATTTTTACCCCTTTATAATTTAGTGGTCACTTTTCCACCATTTTACCCTTTTAATTTTTATAAAGTCACATTAGGAACTTTTAACTTTATAAAATGAAAGTGATTTTTCATTAGCCTAGAATATGTCTCATTTCTCACCCCTTAGGCAGTAACAAAGTTTTCCTAGGCGAATTATGTTCCCTTATTAAAATAATTCCCCCCACCTTAGCCTATGGGAACTTTATTAAGCTAGAAAAACCCTGTCTTATGTCTCCTAAGCAGTTGGGGACATTACAAAAAAATTCATTTTTACTTTGTGAGTAAATTATGAAGCAAGTCACAAGGCTGTCATTATGAAGATGCCATTAAGAAGTCATAATCAATTGGGTGTTACCTTCCAAACATGAACTTCAAACATTACAAAGTCCTTTAAAAAGTGCAATCCTAGGGCAGTTACGAAGATAGACAAATGTCACCACAACTATACTTGCTCTCGTTTTAGGTTGTTTCTTTTTTTGGCACAAGGGGGGAAATCCTAGAAAATATTTTTTTTGTATTTTTAGAATAAGACAGATTGTGGAATTTGCCAATGCCAGTGTGAATCCAATTTGGACTATAGATGAAGCTCAGTGAACCAAAAAGTTTGAATGTTATGAAGACGCAAAGTTAGGTTATTAACAATATGCTCTAACCAACCACATAAATCTTTTCAATATGCCAAAAGTAAAAGAAGGGCCCTTCCAAAGATGCAACTTGCGCCAATTGCAAAATAGCCAAGTATAATGTGCATCCATAAACAAGAAAAGGGACAATAACAGCCTCTCAAGATGCAGAAGTGACAGTAGCAATATCCATTAAATGAACAATGATTACAAGAAGGGATAGGGGGATTCAACCCAAATCTTAGTCTCCTCTTACCAAGACAAATCTGCCCTTCTATAAAGATTACATAAGTAATTTGTAAGGGTAATTCCAACCATCAAATTAAGCCATGAAAAATGGGGAAAAGATGAAAAACCTCAACTAGAACTCGTCCTTTTTCCAATCCTCCAAAGATATTTAACTATGCGCTTAGAGGGGAGTTCACTATCTTCCAACCATGCCTTTAGCAAATGAGAATAGATCTCCTTTTAAAGCTTTCCTCTCAAAAATTACCCAATAAATTAATATTTTTTATGAAGCCCTAGAATCCTCCTAAAGTGGAGCACTCTCTTCTGCCTTTTGAGTGGAAAAGAAATGCTTTGAATAGGCTGCATATTGCCACTCTTCATTGTATAAATTTTTGTATATGACTTTTATTGCAAATCAATGTTGCGAAAATCGCGATTTTTTCATTTTCCCGATAATATCCCACGACTAATTCAGTGATTTTTTCATTTTGGAAAAATCAGGATTTAATCCCAGGGAATAAAAATATATATATATTTGACTGATTTTTATGATTTTTTCCGATTTCAGACCCTCACCGATTTAATCCCAGTCACGATTTTCGCAACATTGCTGCAAATTCAAAAATTCCACCTCTCTTGTATCTAATCCCTCAGAGCTTTCAGCCTTAGAGCTAATCTGACATATGTAATTGTGGCTGCAAACAGCACCAAATACTTGCTTTCACTTCAGCCCAAATCATTATTAAGATCAAGGGAAAAGCTCCCAAACAAATGTCTTTCAATGTTAACAAGTTACAGCCTTTAGGGCACACTTTTCAATGCACATAACTGAAATAATATTATTACAGCATATTTTCCAGCACTTGTTTTTCATTCTGATTTGACATAATGTAGGGCTGAAATTGTTAAGTGTTTTAATACCTATCTTGAAGATAAGAGGGAAGATCAATTTCAGGCTTAGGGCCTCTGAAGTATATAATTGTGGCAGCAAACAGCACCAAATACTTGATTTCACTTCAGCCCAAATCACCAGGAAGGTCAAGAGAAAAAAAGCTCCCAAACAAATGTATTTCAATGTTAACAAGTTACATCCTTTAGGGCACACTTTTTGATGCACATAACAGATCTGAAATAACATTATTACAGAATATTTTACAGCAGTAAATCTGCCTTCTTATCTTCAGGATATGTATTAACACTCTTAACAATTTCAGCCCTACATTATGTCAAATCAGAACGAAAAACAAGTGCTGGAAAATACCCAATCAAGAAGACAGCACAAACTGAAGTATGTGAAAATCAAATATGCAAATACATAATAATAGGACAGTTAAAACACTTCATTTATATATAAATGATAAACACATGTACATCACAACTCATCACAAGCTTGTACAATTTCAAACTCTCCAAACCGTAGCCACCAACACCTCCTAGCTAGGAACCATTTCTAACTAAATCTGCTGACTCGACCAAGAATCCTCGATAGATTAGTATCACCATCAACAAGTTCTCCTTGGCTCATGCAAATCTGCCCCTTCTCTTCTCCTCAACGAGCATAAAATGTGGCACTAGGGTTTGAAAAACCCTAGTTTTCTTCCCTCATAAATGCTACAGGATCCTCCTTAGGCTGAAACCCTAACTCTAGAACTCCCCACAAACTTCTCCAAGAACCCTAGTGCACAAAGAAAAAAGAGAATACAATGTGTTAAATATTGTAGCTCAGATAGGTGTTCTAGTCTTGAGAGGTGACATTGAGGCTAGAAACATGGAGGATTTAATTATCTCCAAGCCCATGTAAATTTTCCGAAGTTTCACCTAGGGAAAATATCTTAATTATGTCAATTAGTGATTTTGTAAATATTTCCTAATTCTAAACTTAGAGAAAGTGGACAATTAATTGACATTAGTTGGGATAAGATCAATTTACATCTAAAAGCTTGTAGAAAGTTTCTAAGATGACCTTAGAAAGTTTCACTTGATCGATTGGATCAAGTGAACTTCTAATCATGGCCATTCATTTGTGAATGAGAGATTATAAAGGGAGATCAATGAGAAGCTTTAGAGACACATCGAGTGGATGATTTTCAATGAGACACTAGGAGGGTTTCAGCAATAATGAATGGGAGAAGAATTTCCGGAGGCCTTTTCTATCAATTATTTTCTACAAGACACCGAGTTTTTCCAATGAGGCTACGATCTTCAAGAGGAGGTTGAGTTGCTCAATAAATTTGCAGGAGTAAAGGCCGAGAATATTTCCAAGAGGCGGTGCGAGTCTTCTAGAGGCCAATGTGAGTTTTCTAGAGGAGGTGTGAATTACCATGAGAGCAAATCGAGTTTTCTAGAAAGAAGATCGAGTTTTCAGAGCGTGGTGCGAGTTTGTCAGGAGACAGTGCAAATTGTTGAAAGACCAGTGCAAGTTGCCAGGTTGCCAGTGCGAGTTGTTGGAGATAGTGTGAATTGCAGAAGAGGAAGTCGTGGGGTTTCTTTAAGTTGATTTGATTAGTAGAAGTGAAGAAAAAATATTGTTGGCGCTTTGCCAGCGCCATGCAAGCAATTGTAATTTCTCAATAGCAGCTTTTGTTGAACATAATAATATAAACCCTCAGATCTGAAAACAGGTTTTTCCCACATTGGGGTTTTTCTGCAGACGTCTGTCCAAAAATACTTGTGCCAATTATCTGATTGATTTCTCGTATATTTCACTGCAATTTTTATTTTGTGAATGGTGTTGTTCATGTTGTTATTCATTACTTCTACCAAAAGAATTAATTTGTCGTGAAAAAGTAATAGAAAATTATCAACTAGGTTAATAACACCTTTTGGGTAGTCATAAATTTCACATGGTATCAGAGTGGCCATAGTGCTAAGGTTATTTTTATCTGAGCAAGAGGGTTTCAAAGGAGAAATCAAAGGTTTTCACACAAATAGATCTCTTATGATGTAATGGAGTTTATTTTTCAAGGGTTTCAGAAATGGCTTCCACTGGATTGAAGGATCAGGATGTTGATTTTTGTAGCATCGGGAGGTATTCTCGCATGCCAAAAGGCCTCCCAAGTCAGCCAAAGAAAATTGTACAAAATGAAAAATATATATATATATACATATATATATATATTGGGCTTCATGTCGTCCCCACAAGTGAAGGGGTGTGACTTTTGGTCAACAATCACCCCATTTAACTAATATAAATACTAGATGATCTCCTCCACTTTGAACAATTCAGACATCCCATCAATCTCTTCTATTTTGATCCATATGTGCGAGGAAAGGAGGAAAAAATCTGAAAGTTTGAAGCTGCCATTTAACCAAAGTTGACCATCTCATTTGACAAAGTTTGATTTGCTTCATTTGATCAAGTTTCTGACTGACTTTGACTGAAGTTACAGGCTAAATTTGACCCAGAAATCTAAACTATTTGACCATAGAGAGGACAACTTGTCCATGCTTTCATCGCAGGGTTGACTGTAATTTGGACTGCAGGATGTCAACCGCATGTCTGAATTAACCGCAGTGGTCAACCACAAACCTGAAGTTGATTGCAAGAGACTGTTGACAAGGCCGAAAGTTTACCAAAAGTGGTTATTTTGAAGGGTTTGACGAACATTGACTAGATGATATTTTGACCAGGTTTGAATGGTACCTTTGAACTAATTTTGGCACAAATTCCTAGAACAATTTTGAATTGTAATTATTGTTGAAGAAAAATTTCTCCTAAAAAGATAAGTTTGTTGGGTTTTTCTGAAGGTTGGGCTTTCCCGGGGTAAAGTTGTTGCCTCTTTGTTGCTTGGTTGTCTTTATGATCCTATTATTATCAATGTATTATTGTTAAGATTTTCTATGTATAATAGCTTAATGATACATGTGACATAGGTTTACTTGATCAGAGAATCATTGGAAAGTAATTACCAGATTAGAAGATCAGTTTCTTTTATAGAAAATCAACACGGTACCAGAGCCTTCGTGAAAGAGAAACCATCAAAGTAACTTGAAGAAGCTAATTTTGGAAAAGTTTTCCATTAGCCAAATGTTCTCAAGCCCTAGAATTGCAGAAGAAAGGTTGAACTTTGATGAATGTCTAAACCCGATTATAGTGATAAGTTTGTGATGCATTCTAAAGAACATTTGAAGGGTTGATTAAGGCTGGTTTAATGGCACCTCCAAGAGCAGAACTCAGGAGCCAAGAAGGCATTCTAAGATGGCAGAAAGCATGACAAGAATTTGAGGTATGAGCCCTTTTGAATGATTAAGGAAAACTCACTACCTGAAATGGTCTAATTCAAATAATTTGTTTTATTACTTGAGTTTTCATATCATGTTTTAGATGATGACACTTTTTTCAAGCATGTCATGTGGTACGGTAAATTTGATTATTTGAAATTTGGATCAAAGGGGCGTTGTTAATTTGATTCAAGTTACTCCTGAGCCAAAGGAAGCTAAGGAGAAAGGCTCCTTCAACTACTTTTTTAAAAGAAAGAGTTAGAGCTAGTTGTTACCCCTTTCTTCTAATAGAGGTACCTTACCAAAATTTCTTTCAATAGAGCCTCCAGTTAAGTGACATTGCAAAGTATGGACATTAGTGCAAAAGAAGAAGTGACAAGAATGGAGGATATGGCATAAGATCCATTTTCAAAGCCAAGATACAAACTATCAATGGATTAAGTTGTAATCACAACCAAGATCAGGCACTGAAAGAGTGTTGGAATTTGCAATGAAGGAAAGAATAATGTTGTGACAAGAAGAAACATGAACAGGAAAATTATGGCCTACACCCAAACATTGCCCCAAGAATTTGTATGAGCCTTAGAAGGACAACATGAAAGGTTTTTGCACTACAAGCAGCCTCACAAATCTGGTTCAAGAGAAGGTAGCAAAGAATATTGGCATCAAAAAGATAATAGTGCAGGTTCAAATTGTCGTTCTACCTCAAACATTTAATAGCCTTGGAAACATTCCTAGCCTTATATCAACCCACCTTAATGATATGATGGAGTGTAAACTTAATACAACTATTAGTGATCATATTGAATCATTCGTTGGTCCAGAGGGAGATGAATCTTTTGTTGATATATACAAAGAGAAAAATGTCATCAGAGAGACTTTGAGAAGAGAATAATTTTATGACAATTTTGGGTTCAACCCTGAAGAGGTTACGCTATCACTAGAGGCTAAGGTTTTTTTCAGTGAATAAAAGGCATGGCTCTAGAGGAGGTAACAAGATAAAGGCACATCCATAAGAAGAATTGGAGGCTAAATCTTGTATTGAAGTCTTGAATATGAAAGTACTAGGGTTTGTGAGATGAAACCCTAGAGTAAGACCTGGAATTTACGCCATGCGTGACTTAATGAAGAAACCCTAGCCTTTACAAATCATGCATTAGTAGTTGATGCTGAGAATGAGGATGACCATACACCTCAGAAGAAGGCAAAATAATCCAAGTTTGATGAGATTGCAAATGGACTTCATTGATTTCTACAAGGAAGCAAGGATCAAGGAGTCAACAATTCCCTTCAACTCTCAACAGTTTAATCAAAAGATAAGTAATTAATACCTTTCTCCCTTGATTACTATTATTATTTTATTCTTTGGTCAACCTCGTCTTTGATTATTTGTTTGGTCATAATTGTTTCTTCCATGGCCTATTGAATGAGGATTGTAGGTACATTGTGAAAGTTGCCAAGGTAGTGATTCTAGCAACATCAGGAAGAACGAAGCAAAGTTTGTGACAAAAGGGTTCTCCTAGTAAGAGGGAGTAGCTACAGCAGAAGAACCTGCTTATAGCTTCAAGGACTTGCTTGCATGAAAGAGGGAGAAACAGTGACGGGAGGATTTGCTTCAGTGTAAGGAATTTGGCCTCGAAGATCAAAATGAAGGATTCTAGCAAATACACTACTTCTTGAGATTGAAGATTCAGACCTGGTGAATCCCACAATGTATAGGAAGTTGATTGGATTCGTGATGTACCTCATTAGCACCAAGCCATTTTTCAAGGATTTCAGAAATGGCTTCCACTGGATTGAAGGATCAGGATGTTGACTTTTGTAGCATCGGGAGGTATTCTCGCATGCCAAAAGGCCTCCCAAGTCAGCCAAAGAAAATTGTACAAAATGAAAAATATATATATATACATATATATATATATATTGGGCTTCGTGTCGTCCCCACAAGTGAAGGGGTGTGACTTTTGGTCAACAATCACCCCATTTAACTAATATAAATACTAGATGACCTCCTCCACTTTGAACAATTCAGACATCCCATCAATCTCTTCTATTTTGATCCATATGTGCGAGGAAAGGAGGAAAAAATCTGAAAGTTTGAAGCTGCCATTTAACCAAAGTTGACCATCTCATTTGACAAAGTTTGATTTGCTTCATTTGATCAAGTTTCTGACTGACTTTGACTGAAGTTACAGGCTAAATTTGACCCAGAAATCTAAACTATTTGACCATAGAGAGGACAACTTGTCCATGCTTTCATCGCAGGGTTGACTGTAATTTGGACTGCAGGATGTCAACCGCATGTCTGAGTTAACCGCAGTGGTCAACCACAAACCTGAAGTTGATTGCAAGAGACTGTTGACAAGGCCAAAAGTTTACCAAAAGTGGTTATTTTGAAGGGTTTGACGAACATTGACTAGATGATATTTTGACCAGGTTTGAATGGTACCTTTGAACTAATTTTGGCACAAATTCCTAGAACAATTTTGAATTGTAATTATTGTTGAAGAAAAATTTCTCCTAAGAAGATAAGTTTGTTGGGTTTTTCTAAAGGTTGGGCTTTCCCAGGGTAAAGTTGTTGCCTCTTTGTTGCTTGGTTGTCTTTATGATCCTATTATTATCAATGTATTATTGTTAAGATTTTCTATGTATAATAGCTTAATGATACATGTGACATAGGTTAACTTGATCAGAGAATCATTGGAAAGTAATTACCAGATTAGAAGATCAGTTTCTTTTATAGAAAATCAACACGGTACCAAAGCCTTCGTGAAAGAGCAACCATCAAAGTAACTTGAAGAAGCTAATTTTGGAAAAATTTTCCATTAGCCAAATGTTCTCAAGCCCTAGAATCGCAGAAGAAAGGTTGAACTTTGATGAATGTCTAAACCCGATTATAGTGATAAGTTTGTGATGCATTCTAAAGAACATTTGAAGGGTTGATTAAGGCTGGTTTAATGGCACCTCCAAGAGCAGAACTCAGGAGCCAAGAAGGCATTCTAAGATGGCAGAAAGCATGACAAGAATTTGAGGTATGAGCCCTTTTGAATGATTAAGGAAAACTCACTACCTGAAATGGTCTAATTCAAATAATTTGTTTTATTACTTGAGTTTTCATATCATGTTTTAGATGATGACACTTTTTTCAAGCATGTCATGTGGTACGGTAAATTTGATTATTTGAAATTTGGATCAAAGGGGCGTTGTTAATTTGATTCAAGTTACTCCTGAGCCAAAGGAAGCTAAGGAGAAAGGCTCCTTCAACTACTTTTTTAAAAGAAAGAGTTAGAGCTAGTTGTTACCCCTTTCTTCTAATAGAGGTACCTTACCAAAATTTCTTTCAATAGAGCCTCCAGTTAAGTGACATTGCAAAGTATGGACATTAGTGCAAAAGAAGAAGTGACAAGAATGGAGGATATGGCATAAGATCCATTTTCAAAGCTAAGATACAAACTATCAATGGATTAAGTTGTAATCACAACCAAGATCAGGCACTGAAAGAGTGTTGGAATTTGCAATGAAGGAAAGAATAATGTTGTGACAAGAAGAAACATGAACAGGAAAATTATGGCCTACACCCAAACATTGCCCCAAGAATTTGTATGAGCCTTAGAAGGACAACATGAAAGGTTTTTGCACTACAAGCAGCCTCACAAATCTGGTTCAAGAGAAGGTAGCAAAGAATATTGGCATCAAAAAGATAATAGTGCAGGGTCAAATTGTCGTTCTACCTCAAACATTTAATAGCCTTGGAAACATTCCTAGCCTTATATCAACCCACCTTAATGATATGATGGAGTGTAAACTTAATACAACTATTAGTGATCATATTGAATCATTCGTTGGTCCAGAGGGAGATGAATCTTTTGTTGATATATACAAAGAGAAAAATGTCATCAGAGAGACTTTGAGAAGAGAATAATTTTATGACAATTTTGGGTTCAACCCTGAAGAGGTTATGCTATCACTAGAGGCTAAGGTTTTTTTCAGTGAAAAAAAGGCATGGCTCTAGAGGAGGTAACAAGATAAAGGCACATCCATAAGAAGAATTGGAGGCTAAATCTTGTATTGAAGTCTTGAATATGAAAGTACTAGGGTTTGTGAGATGAAACCCTAGAGTAAGACCTGGAATTTACGCCATGCGTGACTTAATGAAGAAACCCTAGCCCTTACAAATCATGCATTAGTAGTTGATGCTGAGAATGAGGATGACCATACACCTCAGAAGAAGGCAAAATAATCCAAGTTTGATGAGATTGCAAATGGACTTCATTGATTTCTACAAGGAAGCAAGGATCAAGGAGTCAACAATTCCCTTCAACTCTCAACAGTTTAATCAAAAGATAAGTAATTAATACCTTTCTCCCTTGATTACTATTATTATTTTATTCTTTGGCCAACCTCGTCTTTGATTATTTGTTTGGTCATAATTGTTTCTTCCATGGCCTCTTGAATGAGGATTGTAGGTACATTGTGAAAGTTGCCAAGGTAGTGATTCTAGCAACATCAGGAAGAACGAAGCAAAGTTTGTGACAAAAGGGTTCTCCTAGTAAGAGGGAGTAGCTACAGCAGAAGAACCTGCTTATAGCTTCAAGGACTTGCTTTCATGAAAGAGGGAGAAACAGTGGCGGGAGGATTTGCTTCAGTGTAAGGAATTTGGCCTCGAAGATCAAAATGAAGGATTCTAGCAAATACACTACTTCTTGAGATTGAAGATTCAAACCTGGTGAATCCCACAATGTATAGGAAGTTGATTGGAATCGTGATGTACCTCATTAACACCAAGCCAGATATTTGCTTTGCAGTAAACACCTTGAATTAGTTATGGTTGAGCCTAGGCTTATACAATGGATGACAACAAAGCATATGGTACATGTGGTGTACAGTTGGATGTGATTTGAGATATGTCTCACGAGTAGAAGCAATGAGGCTTCAGAAGCTGAAAGGACATCGGCGGGTCACTTCATCTGAGACATAATGCAAAGAAGAGCAGTAGGGCTCCAATACATATCCATAGATGAGTAGATTGTGGACAAAGATGAGCTTATTATGATGATGAATGTCTCCCTCACTGCAAGATAATGGTGAGGTCTTTGCAGGATTGGGTTGACCATCTCTTGAAGCCATAAAGGACTTTTGTTGAGTCATAAAGGACTTTGACCAAGAGGAGATGAATACATTCACCTTTGAAGCTAGAAAGACTTGGCTAGGCCATAAAGGACTTTGACAAGAAAGGTGAATGGCCCAAGGCATTTACCGAGGCAATTATAGGATACCAGTGTGAGTTGCCAGGTTTCCAATGCAAGTTGCTAGAGGTAGTGCGAACTGCAAAAGAGGAAGCCGTGGGGTTTCTTCAAGTTGATTTGATCAGCAGAACTGACGATAAAATATTGTCAGAGCTTTGTCAGTGTCAAGAAAGCAGTTGTAATTTCTCAATAGCAATTTTTGTTAAAGATAATAATATAAACCCTCTGATTTGAAAATTGGTTTTCCCCACATTAGGGTTTTTCCAAGGACATTTGTCCAAAAATACTTATGCGAATTCTGTAATTGGTTTCTCTATATTTCATTGCAATTTTTATGTTGTGAATGGTGATGTTCATGTTGTTATTCATTACTTGTAGCAAAAGAATTAATTTGTCGTGAACAAGTAACAGGAAATAAGTAAACTGGGTTAATAGCATCTTCTTGGTAGTCAGAAATTTCACAAGTACACAAGAGATAGAAAACTAGCGCTCCACATTTCTCACATCTCTTAATACAAGTGATGTGATGAAAGAATGTATTAAAGGACATTCTCCTTCCTCTATTTATATGAGAGGTAAGGGACACCAACAATATAATAATAGTCATAATCCACTACAAGTAGCCTACCTACAAGATGATAGGCCTGTTGACCACTACGTGTCAACGACCCATAGCAGTACACCCCCTTTTTCGCAAAAGGGATAGCGCTTGATCGACGTGTCCGTGCCATTCGACTATCATCATCACCCTGATCATGTTATTTTGTAAACCCAGTTTGCATGTGTAAATTGTAAATAATCTTAGCAGATCTGTGTCATGCATGTAATTGCCTAAGTAAACCTAATTTTCTAGTGATAATCTACATTCCGGAAGGTTTTTTGTCTCACAGATCCATGATCAGCAGAGTTTTCCTTCAGTCTAACCCCAAAGCCGGAATGGATTTTGTCATTAGAATCTTAAGGGAGTCCTAGTGTGCTAAATCAAGTCTATGTAAAAGTGATTTGGGAATAATCCTAACTATTTGGTTAGGTTATTTTATTACAAATTGCTTGATCTGTTGGATTAAATTTGTGTCACAACACTGGGTAGTCTATGAGGGTCTATGTCAAATGGGTTTTCCCCCTTGAAAAGTAAAAATGTAAAAATCATGATGTAAAATGTCTTGAGGATTAGAAAAATAATTTATCCCCTCATAAGTCCTAAGTCCTAAGTCCTAGGTCATTTTAAATTTTCCAAAGGCTAAATTCGAGGGTCCTTTAAAAAATTAAATTTTAAGAGGTTGAGGGACTAAGGTTAAATGATTATTTTGCTAAAGTTTATGCCCTTGGTCCCTAGGGTTAAGTCAAAGTCAAAAATTTGAGGAAATTAATTCAAAAAAAATAAAATTTTGAATTAATTAAAATGCATTTAAATGATAATTTCGAATTTCCTCATTATTTTAATTTCGACAGATGAGATTAAAAGATTTTTTGATCCTCATCAACAGTCGAGATCGTTTTGACAAGGATCACTCGAACTAGCCGTTGGGAAAATTTTCTTTAGGAGGTCAGTGGTCAGTTGAGATCATTTTTTTTTCAATTTGTGAGTCATGTGCTAAAGAAAGCTCTCTTGTAATCGTTTTTCATGTGCAATAAAGAAAGACTTTGGGGTTAATCTCTACTGGTGTTACTCTTTGGAAAAATGTTGTAAGATGTTTTATTCTCTTGCATAGATTTATTTTCAGCCATTGATGTTAACTTATTGAAGATTGATTTAAACACAGGTATCTTGTTTGATCACTAGGGTTTGAATGATAGTTTAATTTCTAAATATAATGGTAGGTATCTCCATTAGATATGAATTTCACTGTTGTTTTCTCTCTCTATGTTAATGGTTGAATTAAGTTGTGCAGGAAATCCTTGATTTCGAAATCATCGAGTGTTTGGGGAAGTTCTTGGCTGAACCAGCTAACTCCCGAAAAAGCATTTTCTGAAGAGCCCAGCTGGTTTTGATCCCGGGCTTATCATTAGAAGTTTCCTTGTGAATGCATAAAGGGTTTTCTAAAGCAAATCATACTAAATTTAAAATTCTGAAAATATTTCTGCAGCATAATGACAGATATGGCTGCTTAGAGCCTTTAACTTGTGAATGTTGTAATTATTTAGCTAGTTATAGAGTTTTTAGGTTTCATCCTTGCACATATTGTTTCTGGGTATTATGTTTTGCTATTGCAGGTTGCAAATCTGAAGAGGAGAATTTTGTTTGAAGCCAGATCTAGGCCCTAGAGGGTAAGATCTAGCCTCAAAGTCAGCTCTTGCAGGGGTATTTGTTTCAAGATTTCGAAAATTTTGTGGGTTTTTCATTTGACAATCTGAAGCTGCTGATTTAAAAATTCTAAATTAAGTTTTCTGGAAAAGGTTTTCTGAAGAAATTCGAGGTTTTCCAAGCCATTTGTCTGTTCTTGCCTGGGGTTTCATTTTTGCAAGAAATTTTCGAAATTTTTTTGAAGGGTGAACGCTACCCTTGGCATGCAATAGAGTCTCCATCCATTTCACGCTTCATTCTCAATCTCCCTACGCAACCATACAAGCCCCACGTCCGCTCCCCATCTGTTGCCTCCAAACACATTATCGGCCAGCTTCTTTCTCCTACATTGCTCTTCCTTGACCCTCGTTTCCATTGTTGGTGTCTTCCCCTCCCTCGTTGCAGCTACTCCTTTGCTGCCTGCAAAACACATCAAAACCTCGCATACCCACATCCATCCTCACGCAACTTCATCTGCGCTGCTCCTCAAAAGCGTTGTCGTATCTCCTCAGGCCTCATCCACAGTGTTTCTTTGTTGCTGTCAAAGTCCTCATCCGCTACACGCATCCCTTTCTCCTCACCTACGTGAAAACCACCACCCCGCTGCCACACTTATGCTCCAGCTCCCTTGGCCTCCCTCCGCGCATTTTGTTGCCCATCCGCTGCTCATCTCAAAGCCTTGGACCTTCGTCTATCCGAAGCCTCCATTCCAGCTCCCTATGCAGCTCCAAACCATCACTGTCCAACCTGCAATCCACTCTCACGCAGACTCCATAACCCATCCACCTGCTAATCCAGCTCCCTCATCGAGCAGACCTAGCTCGCCCTCGCTCCATTGTTTTCTGTCGTCGAGCTCTCTCCTTCACGCGCACCTGCAAACCTCATACAGTCAAAACAAGAAAGCTTTTTCGATTTTCTAAAGTCCCATTGCTTAGGTATTCTGATTAGGGTCAGTATAGTTTATTTTTATTTTTCGTTTTTTAATGATATATGCATAGTTCTAATTAGGATGTATATAGTTTGTATATAGTTAGGGTGTAGGTAAATTTGTTTTCATATATTTTGATTTTTATGATAGTCATTTGAAATAAAAATAAATTAAAAAAAATCCAAAAAATAAAACGGGTTAGATTTATGTTTTGATTTATTTTGTTCCATTTAGGTTTTCATTAAAAAATAAATAAATAAAATAAATTAAAATTAAGAAAAATTTTGAATGTGTTTTTATTTTTATGAATTAATTAAAAAATAATAATAAAAATATAAAATTAGATTTTGGTTTCATTTAGATTTTGACTTTGATAAAAAAATTCTAAAATTAAAAGTTCTAAAAATTTCTAAAAATCAAAAAACAAAATTAATAAAAATATAAAAATAGAAAGTTTAAGCTTAGCACATTTAAAAGAAGTTTCGTTGTCAAATTTAAAAAAAATTCTTGTGCTAAGGTTAAAATTTGAAAGAAAAATTTTATGGTATCACCATTTCCTTTTTACTATAGTTAAGTGTGCTTAAAATTCAATATTTGAGGATTAACTATTGAAAGTGGTGAATGTTTCCTAGATTTGGGCTCTCCAAGCATAAATCTTTTATTTCTAGGATTGAAATTAGTAAGCATTTAAATTTCATGATTCTTTCAAATATTTAAACTTATAAATTTAATCGCTAGAACATTGCTAAGTCATTGAAATTTATCATATGCTAGACATTTCAGTAATTTTTTTCAAACACTTGTTAAAAGGTTTGTTCATACTTCTATTTCCTAAGCAGCAGCAGCAAACCAATTATTCAGTTCATCTAGCAAAGGCACTCGTCTTAAGCATTTAAAGGTCTAATCAAATTTTAAGTATCGATCAAGTGCTCGATTCCCTCGCTGTGTCTCCCAAGCCAGTTGATTCCCAGTTGGTCTTCCTTTATCCCATAGGGTCTACCCCCTTAGCCTAGGGAGACGGCTTAAACGGAGAGATCAGAGATCAGGGTGACAACCCCTAGTCTGAGCATTGTCGCGATGCTTAGACACTCTGCACGACAACATTTTTTGACACTGCTGCCGAGGATAGAGTTTTTTCTGTCCTTGGTCTTCTCGACATTCCTCTCGTTTCTTTCCTCTCGTCCTTTCCTGTCCTTAGCTCCTTCCTTTCGAGTTTTTCCATGTTTCACTTTCTGTCTGGGTGGCGACTCCACTTCATTTATCCTCTGCAAGAGTGTATACTAGAAGGCATCCAAGTAGTTTGCTTAATCCTGTTGATCCTGAAAGGGCTCTTAAAATGCGATTACACAAACTCTCTTCTCATACACTTCTTATTAATCTCGGACAAGAAGCCCTATTTGATACCATTTCCTTTTTACTAGCCCGATCAAGCACGACATCATGGATATATTTGCCCCTTGCGATTTTTCTCACATTCAAGGTTATCCCAATGATATTCCAAAGCATGGGATGGCTAAATTGCCTATCTTTCAGGGAAATAATGCAATTAGTGCTAATTCACATCTAAAAGCTTTTAGTTTATGGATGGGTAAGTACGCAAGGGCTGCTGATTTTAATCATGAAGATGTTAGAATGACCCTTTTTGTTCTGACCTTGGAGGGCGATGCTTTAGAATGGTTTATAGAAAAGCCTCGGGATTCATTTGATTCCTTGCAATCGATCATTAATGCCTTTAAGGTAAATATGGAGATAAGAGAGAAGGAAGACACCTCGTTAAAGCTATCAGCATAATAAAAAAAAGAGAGAATGAAACCGCAGAAGAATTTAACAAAATGTTTAATGATATTATTAAGGAATTACCTCAAGATTATAAACCTACCAACAAATCTCTTCGAGATTTTTATATTGATGCCCTTAGCCCTGAGCCCTCCTATGAGTTGAGATGTGCTAAACTTCTCGATTACAAGGATTGTCAAGCAATAGCAATAGAACTTGAGAAGGATAAGGCAACATCTGGGAAGTCTGAGATCCCAGGTTTTGATAGGCATTCAACAAAATTGAAAGAACCTAAAGGAAAAGAGGTTCAAGAACATGATAACGACCTTGTTCAGAAATTGCTACAAAAGATTGAAAGCATGGAGATTAACCAAGTGAAATTAACCTCTAACCATGCTAAGGAATTAGCTACTTTGCAGAATAGGTTGGTCCAAATGGAAAGAGCTCAAACGCAAAACTTCCAGCCTAGAAATAATAATAATAATAATCGAAACAATAATTGACAAAAGAAGGGTCAATCTAGTGAGCAGAGACCTCCTAATCCACTTGAACATACTAATGTGGTTGATGATGCTCCGCCTTACTGTCAGGCTTGTGATGCTCTTCATGAGGAGGCTACTTATCCCATCGTTAAAAGGATTTTGGATAATGGAATGTTTGGGGCACGTAATCAAATAAATGTAGTGGGTAAAGAGTTTCCTTTGTCTACGAACGATTGGATGGAAGTTAAGGAAAATAGTCGAGATGTTATGCATCCCTCGTTAGCTTTTAGTATAAATAATTTTGAAAGTGAACGTGATATCTTAGCTAAATTATATGGTAAAAAAACCTTCTCCAGAGCAAATCATGGAAATTGCTAGAGATAAAGGTTTAACTTATCAAAGGAGGGATAAAGATCAAAGCAGGAATCAAATTCCCCCTCAAATCTTAACCCAGGTTCAAACTCTAGATTAGATGTCGATTTGGGAAGTTGGTTTAATAATGCGAAAATTTAGGTTCCTATCTCCAAGATTGTAAAAATCCCTTCCCAAAGAGCTAAGTTACCAAAAGCTATTGAAGCTCCTCAAACAAATGTTTCTCAACAGAAAGCCCCGAAGGTTGATTATCACGATGCTCCCATATATTTGCAAAGTTTAGATTCGGATAACAAGGATCATCAGCCTTTCTTTATCACTTTGATTGTTAATGGATATAAATTGAATAATTGCATGCTCGATTCTGGTGCGTCAGCTTGTGTCATGACCAAGAGAGTCATGGAACAACTTAATTTAAGAGTTTCTAGGAAGATTTAAGTTCATGGTTTGATCAAAGATTTACAAGTTCATTTATTAGTTTACCCTGACATTATGATTGTTATGGACATTATTGTTGTTGATGTGCCTGATGCTTGGGGTATGCTTTTATCTAGAAAATGGGCCTCCGATCTAGGAGGGAGTATTCAAATGAACTAGTCATATGCTATGATTCCTTCCCCTGGAGGTGATGGCTTTGTGAGACTTAATAGAGAGCCCGAGAGAAAATTCCATGTTGAAGATCCTAAGATACCTCATAACGAGATAATTAAAGAACAATCCAACATTGGGAATTATGCTATCATGTCCAATTTCATAGTTCCTCCTGATGATGAGGTTCATAAAAAGATTAGGGATCTTAATGATAAAGTTTGGCACATGTATTTTGATGGTGCATCGTCCAGGCATGGTAAAGGTGCGGGAATAGTGTTAAAATCACCCCTTGGTCATATTTTCAAGTTTGCCTATCGATTGGAATTTGAAGCAACCAACAACGTTGCTGAATATGAAGCTTTGTTGTTGGGTCTTGAGTTGGCAAAGGCTTTGAAAGTTAAGTTGCTTAGCATTAAGGGGGATGCTGACTTAATCATCATGCAGTTTAAAAATAGATTTACATGTAAAAATCAACGGTTAAAGAACTATAGAAATGTTTTATGGGATACTATGGAATACTTTGATGCCCTTGACCTTGAGGCAATCCCAAGAGAGCATAATAGTTCGGTGGATGAGCTTGTTGTAGCTGCCTCTACTTTGCAGTTATCGGATGAGCTAATTAAGGATAAGATAAAAATGGAAGTTATATTTAGGCCTTTTGTTCCAAACAACTCAGAGCATTGGCAAGTTTTTGGTGATGAGAAACAGGTGATCCGTTTTCTTGACAATTTGGATGAGTTTGAAAATTTTCAGAAATATTCTAAGGAGGATGGATCTAATGATCATGAGGATATCATAAATCCTACTCCTAGGAATGTGGTTGCCTTAGAACAACACTTTGATTGGCATGATGCCACAAAGTTGAAAGAGGGGAATAAAATGGATCCAGGAGAATACATCGAGGTAAACATTGGTACTTCTAGGGATCCAAAGATTGTTAAAATTGGTAAGGGTACTAATGTTGAAGAAAGAAAAAAGTTAACCAATTTACTTCGTGAATATCAGGATGTTTTAGCATTTTCTTATGATGAATTGAAAGGTTATAGGGAAGATATCATGGAGCACACTATCCCCTTGAAAGATGAAAATGCTAAACCCTTTTGTCAGGAGCTTAGGCAGATTAATCCTCAGTTAGCCCCTTTGGTTCAAAAAGAGCTTTCGAAGATGCTTGCAGCAAGAATTATTGCTCAAACGAGGCATTCAACATGGTGTTCCAACCTAGTTATTGTTAGGAAAAAGAACGGTACAATAAGGCTTTACGTCGATTTTCGAAACCTTAATATAGCATGTAAGAAAGTTAAAGACCCTTTGCCAATCATGGAGACTATGTTGCAAAGAGTAACTAGTTCTGGAATGATGTCATTGCTAGATGTTTTTTCTAGATATAATCAGGTATGGGTTAAGAAGGAAGATCCTCACAAAACTACATTCACCACACCATGGGGTACTTTCGAATATATTAGAATGTCGTTTGGATTAACCAATGTTGGAGCTACATTTCAAAGGGCTATGGATTATGCCTTCAAGGGGTTAATTGGGAAATTTATCGAAATTTACCAAGATGATCTTACTGTTTTTTCTAAGGATGGTATTAGTCATATAACTCATCTTAGGCAAGTTTTTTATAGATGTAGAGAGTACGGGATTTCTTTAAATCTAACTAAGTCTGTTTTTGGAGTAACTGAAGAGAAATTACTTGGTCACATCATTTCTAAAGATGGAATCAAGATTGATCCTGAAAGAGTTGAGGCAATCCAAAAGATTCATCTTCCCCATAATCTTAAATCCCTTCAGTCTTTTCTTGGGAAACAAATTTTCTTAGGAGGTTTATTCCAAATTATGCAAAAGTAGCTAAGTCTATTCAAAGTCTTCTGAAGAAAGATGTAAAATTCGTTTGGCAAGAAGACGGCAAAAAGGCTTTTCAGGAAATCAAAGGCGTTATTGCAAGAGCCCCTGTTTTAGTTAGTCTCGATTACTCTAAGGATTTCATGATTTTCTCTTTCACTTCTGAAGATACCATTGTTGGTGTCTTATTGCAGAAAAATAAGGATGGTCACGAGTAGCCTATTGCTTTCATGAGTAGAGTGCTTCAAAATTCTGACTTAAAATACAATACCATGGAAAAGCAAGCCTATGCCTTAGTCAAATCTCTTAAGCACTTCAAGACTTATATGGGTTATTCCAAAATCATTGCTTTTGTCCCACATTCTGCGGTTAAAGATATATTAACTCAAGCTGATTACTTAGGGACTCGTGCTAGGTGGGTTACTAAAATACAAGAATATGATTTAGAGATTAGATCCACCAAGTTAGTCAAAGGCCAAGGCTTGGCTCAAATGATGACCAAAAGTAATGAAAAAGCTCTTGGTTTGATTTGTCTTAACGATTCATCTTCGCCTGAGTTGCAAAGATTAGGAGAGCATGAGTGGTACAAGGATATTGTCTATTACTTGATAAATCTTACATGTCCTAACCATTTAGTTGCTCATAAGAGAAGGGCTCTTAGATTAAAAGCCACTAAGTATTGCCTCATGAAGGATGGCCTCGGATGGAGAAATCCTGAGGGCATAGTACTTAGGTGTGATGAAATTGAATCCAAGAAGTTAGTTTCTGAGTTCCATTCAGGATTTTGTGGTGGTCATTATGCTACTAGAACTACTGCCCACAAAATTCTGAGAGTTGGTTATTATTGGCCTTCAATTTTTTCTGATGTGCATAAGTTTGTTAGAAGTTGTCAAGCTTGTCAACTGTTCACTGGGAAATAGAAACTTGTTGCCCTGCCCTTACAACCTTTTTTTTGTGGAGGCACATTTTCAGCATTGGGGTCTGGACTTCATCAGGAAGTTTCATGAAAATTCTAGAAATGGCTACTCATGGATTTTGACTGCTACTGATTATTTCACTAAATGGGTTGAAGCCATACATGCTAAGAATGCCACTGAAAAGGCCATTATGGATTTCATTGAAAGTAATATCATTACTAGATTTGGTGTCCCTGCTAAGATCACTAGTGATAATGCCAAGGATTTTTGTTCTTCAGAATTTTCATCTTTTTGTTTCAAATATGGCATGTCTTATCTCATTCATCAAATTACTATCCTCACGGTAATGGTCTTGCTAAATCAAGTAATAAAAATCTCATAACCATTATCAAGAAGATAGTAGGAGATAATAAAACATCTTGGGATAGCAAAATCAAGTATGCTTTATGGGCAGATAGGATTACTAGAAAGAAAACTACTAGTAAAAGTCCCTTTGAATTAGTTTATGGCTTGGATGTAACCTTACCTATGCACCTGAAATTGCCAGCTTATCAACTCCTTCAACATTTTCCCACTAATAAAGATGTTGTTCAAAATAGAATCGATCAGATTGTGGAGTTCGATGAAGCTCATAGGACAGCATTTGATAATATATGTAAAAGTCAATCTAACATTACGAAAAGCTTTGATAAATCCTCTCGATCTAGATCTTTGCAGGTTGGAGATATAGTACTTCTTTGGGATCGCAAGAATGAAAAACCAGGAAAACATAAGAAGTTCGACAGTTTGTGGCTGGGACCATACATTATTCGAGATATTGTTGGACCAAACTCATTCCACTTGAGCAGATTGGATAGCAAACCACTTGACTTACCTGTGAATGGCCAAATGCTCAAGCTATTCTTCAAAGATGACATCTGATGCAATGGGGCATCCTCTGTATTATATTTCTAACCCCACTCCCTGTCTTTTCAGCATTTCATTTCTGTTTTAGGATTAGATTTACTTTTCATGTTACTAGATAGTTAATAAATGAAGAGCTTATATCTTTCTTGTGCTTAATGTTATATGTTGACTTTTCGATGGACACTACTTATGTTTTGTTGTGTGTTGCGTGGATGCAGATTTTGGATTCTCATAATCCTACAGTGCAGCAACGTGTCCCCAAGTAGAGCCAAATATTGACCACTACGTGTCAACGACCCATAGCAATACACCCCCTTTTATCCAAAAGGGATAGCGCTTGATCGACATGTTTGTGCCATTCAACTATCATCATCAGCATGATCATGTTATTTTGTAAACCCAGTGTGCATGTGTAAATTGTAAATAATCTTAGCAAATCTGTGTCATGCATGTAATTGCCTAGGTAAACCTAATTTTCTAGTGATAATCTACATTCTGGAAATTTTCTTGTCTCACCGATCCATGATCAGCAGAGTTTTCCTTCAGCCTAACCCCAAAGTCGGAATGGATTTTGTCATTAGAATCTTAGGGGAGTCCTAGTGTGCTAAATCGAGTCTATGTAAAAATGATTTGGGAATAATCCTAACTATTTGGTTAGGTTATTTTATTACAAATTGCTTGATCTGCTGGATTATATTTGTGTCGCAAGACTGGGTAGTCTATGAGGGTCTATGTCAAATGGGTTTTCTCCCTTGAGAAGTAAAAATGTAAAAATCATGATGTAAAATGTCTTGAGGGTTAGAAAAATAATTTATCCCCTCATAAGTCCTAAGTCCTAAGTCATTTTAAATTTTCCAAAGGCTAAATTCAAGGGTCCTTTAAAACATTAAATTTTAAGAGGTTGAGGGACTAAGGTTAAATGATTATTTTGCTAAATTTTATGCCCTTGGTCCCTAGGGTTAAGTCAAATTCAAAATTTTGAGGAAATTAATTCAAATAATTAAATTTTTGAATTAATTATAATGCATTTAAATGATAATTTCGAATTTCCTCATTATTTTAATTTCAACGGATGAGATTAAAAGATTTTTTTGATCCTCATCAATAGTCGAGATCGCTTTGACAAGGATCACTTGAACTAGCCGTTGGGAAATTTTTCTTTAAATAGGAGGTCAATGGTCAGTTGAGATCATTTTTTTTCGATCTGTGAGTCGTGTGCTAAAAAAAGCTCTCTTGTAATCGTTTTTCATGTGCAATAAAAAAAACTTTGGGGTTAATCTCTGTTGGTGTTACTCTTCGGAAAAATGTTGTAAGATGTTTTATTTTTTTGCATAGATTTATTTTCAGCCATTGATGTTAGCTTATTGAAGATTGATTTAAACACAGGTATCTTGTTTGATCACTAAGGTTTGAATGATAATTTAATTTCCGAATATAATGGCAGGTATTTCCATTAGATCTGAATTTCACAATTGTTTTCTCTCTCTATGTTAATGGTTGAATTAAGTTGTGCAGGAAATCCTTGATTTCGAGATCATTGGGCGCTTGGGGAAGTTCTTGGCTGAACTAGCCAACTCCCGAAAAAGCATTTTCTGAAGAGCCCAGCTGGTTTTGGTCTCGGGCTTATCATTAGAATTTTCCTTGTGAATGCATGAAGGGTTTTCTGAAGCACCTCATACTAAATTTAAAATTCTAAAAATATTTTTGTGGCATAATGACAAATCTGGCTACTTAGAGCCTTTAACTTGTGAATGTTGTAATTATTTAGATGGTTTTAGAGTTTTTAGGTTTCATCCTTGCACATTGTTTCTGGGTATTCTGTTTTGCTATTGCAGGTTGCAGATCTAAAGAGGAGATTTTTGTTTGGAGCTAGATCTAGGCCCTTGAGGGTAAGATCTGGCCTCAGAGTCGGCTCTTGCAAGGGTATTTGTTTCAAGATCTGGAAAATTTTGTGGGTTTTTCATTTGACAATCTGATGCAACTCATTTAAAAATTCTAAATTAAGTTTTCTGGAAAAGGCTTTCTGAAGAAATTCGAGGTTTTCCAAGCCATTTGTCTGCTGTTGCCTGGGGTTTCATTTTTGCAAGAAATTTTCAAAAAAAAAAATTTAAGGGTGAACACTGCCCTGGGCATGCAACAGACTCTCCATCCATTTCACGCTTCATTCTCAATCTCCCTACGCAGCCATACAAACCCCACGTCCGCTCCCCATCTACTGCCTCCAAACACATTTTCGGCCAGCTTCTTTCTCCTATGCTACTCTTCCTTGACCCTAATTTCCACTGTCGGTGTCTTCCCCTCCCTCGCTACGGCTACTCCTTTGCTGCCTGCAAAACACATCAAAACCTCGCATACCCACGTCCATCCTCACGCAACTTCATCTGCACTGCTCCTCAAACCCGTTGTCGTATCTCCCCAGGCCTCATCCGCAGTCTTTCTTTGCTATCATTGAAGTCCTCATCCTCTGCACGCATCCCTTTCTCCTCACCTGTTTGAAAACCACCACCCTGATGCCGCACTTGCGCTCCAGCTCCCTCGGCCTCCCTCCGCGCGTTTTGTTGCCCATCCACTGCTCATCTCAGAGCCTTGGACCTCCGTCTATCCGAAGCCTCCATTCCAGTTCCTTACGCAGCACCAAACCATCACCGTCAAACCTGCAATCCACTCTCAGGCAGACTCCATAACCCATCCACGTGCTACTCCAGCTCCCTCATTGCACAGACCTAGCTCGCCCTCGCTCCATTGTTTTCTGTCGTCGAGCTCTCTCCTTCACGCGCACCTACAAACCTCATGCAGTCAAAACAAAAAAGCTTTTTCAATTTTCTAAAGTCTCATTGCTTAGGTATTCTGATGAGGATTAGTATAGTTTATTTTTATTTTTCGTTTTTTTATAATATATGCCTAGTTCTAATTAGAATGTATATAATTTGTATATAGTTAGGGTGTAGGTAAATTTGTTTTCATATATTTTGATTTTTATGATAGTCATTTGAAATAAAAATAAATAAATAAATCCAAAAAATAAAAGGGGTTAGATTTGGGTTTTGATTTATTATGTTCCATTTAGGTTTTCATTAAATAAATAAATAAATAAATAAATCTAAAAGTTAAAAATTAAGAAAAAATTGAATGCGTTTTTATTTTTTATAAATCAATTAAAAAAATTAATTTAAAAAAAATAATAATAAAAATAAAAAATTAGATTTTGGTTTCATTTGATTTTGACTTTGATAAAAAAATTCTAAAATTAAAAGTTCTAAAAATTTCTAAAAAATCCAAAAAAACATAAATAATAAAAAATATAAAAATAAAAAGTTTAAGCTTAGCACATTTAAAAGAAGTTTCGTTGTCAAATTTTAAAAAATTTCTTGTGCTAAGGTTAAAATTTGAAAGAAAAATTTTATGGTATCACCATTTCCTTTTTACTATAGTTAAGTGTGCTTAAAATTCAATATTTGAGGATTAACTATTGAAAGTGGTGAATGTTTCCTAGATTTGGGCCCTCCAAGCATAAATATTTTATTTCTAGGATTGAAATTAGTAAGCATTTAAATTTCATGATTGTTTCAAATATTTAAACTTTAGAAATTTAATTGTTGGAACATTGCTAAGCCATTGAAATTTATCGTATACTAGACATTTCAGTAAAAATTTTGAAGCAATTGTTAAAAGGTTTGTTCATACTTCTATTTCCTAAGCAGCAGCAACAAACCAATTATTCAGCTCTTCTAGCAAAGGCACTAGTCTTAAGAATTTAAAGGTCTAATCAAATTTTAAGTATCGATCAAGTGCTCGATTCCCTCGCTGTGTCTCCCACGCCAACTGATTCCCAGTTGGTCTTCCTTTATCCCATAGGGTCTACTCCCCTTAGCCTAGGGAGACAGCTTAAACGGAGAGATCGGGGATCAGGGTGACAACCCCCAGTCTGAGCGTTGTTGCGGTGCTTAGACACTCTGCATGACAACAAGGCCTGCATAACCGCTTCCTCTACAAGTGACACATGTAAAGCTCCAAAGTGAAGACATCCACAAGCAAGGGTCCAAGGAATGAACACTAAAGAAAGTATGATGCTCCACCTCCACGAGCCTCCAAAGCTCCAATGATCCTCCTAGGTCATGTGCTCCTCTAGGTCCACCCCACTATAATAACCTAATTATGAATTTTAACTAATTTCTTGGGATTTCATTTACAAATTAATTAAGCTATAAATTTCTTTATTAAATTGCATAATCGCATCAGGAAACTAACGTCAAAATATATAAGAACTGCAACTCGAAATAAACAAGGAATGCAAGCAGGAAGTCTTCGCTTTATTTATATTAATATGGAAATTGATTTTACAAATAACTAGAAGATAGCTGAGATGGGATCCTCCAAATTGAATCTAGCCTCAAGATATTTACACTGCAACACTCGATTTGCCCCCCCAGAAATGAACTACAATCAACAAGCGCTCTTGTGAATTCTAAATGAATTCACCAAGGGATGAGACACATTTTCATCCAACCTTTGCCGAAATACCCAAGGGTTTCCAACCTAACGCTAACTGACTTTGAGAACTAGGTTCTCAAAATCTCTCACAAAGACAATACACAAATCCAAGACATCCCAAAAGATTAGCTCTCCCTCCTTTTAAAGATTGGATGGAACTCTCTCCAGCCTTCTAGAAGCATTTTTTAATTATTTTAATCTTTTTATAGAAGCCTCTCCTTTTTACTTTATTTTAAGTGACTTTAATTTTATTTTATCTAAGTCACTTTCCCCTTTTGACATTTTCTTCACTTAAGCAATTTTTCCCTTTTTATTTAATTAAAGTCCCTTTTAATCCAAGAAAATGGTAAATTCACCTTCACGATTTCTCCGGCCACCGAAGGTCACTTTTCACCATCCCATCTTGTAGATCTCCTCAACTCAGTTCCAACGAGCTATTATACTAAGGTGTTTTTCCAAATAATGCGCTCCCAACAACACCTTTAGTGTATACAATTAAAATATATTGAAAAGAACTCCATTTTACAAGAGTTATCAGAATGTGATGGAACCAAGAACGAACTGTGCAGAACTGCCCTTGATGGTAAAATATAGTAAGCGAACTCCATTGAACTCATAAAACACCTCCAAAACCTTTCAAGTGCTCTGATGATGTAATCTCATCTTGTAAATTAGCTGCCACCAACCCTAGAAGTCCATCCTGACTACATCACAAGGGAATATGAAAATGGGAACATTACAGCCACCTACATGATCACTCCAACCCCAGTATCCTCATGTCAAGTACAAGTATCCATGCAAGCAACCAAGTGTGTCCATGCCATTTAGGGCTCAATGCCCTCCAAGATGCCCAATGCTCCTCCTCCAAAACAAATTTTCCTTTCCAACTTCCATGTGACCATCATGAACAATGTCTCCAAGCTCCAAGGAAGAAAGCCACATAAGCACTACGATGAGGTCTAGCAATTAATGAGCAAGCCACCTAACATATATATGCCTGTCACAACACAACAAAAGGTTATCCATATACCATGCACACCACATCACATGAAGCAACCCCAAGCATGGTGTAAACTTTTTGGAGTAACCTTGAAAGACGAAATCTCCAAAAGTAAAACAATTTTCTTAAAGCATGCATTCACTCTCCATTCGAGGGTTTGAACATGTCTACAATGCCACGTAACATCTCTTCATGCAAAGAGATTTGAGTTTAAATATGTCACAAAAGCCTCAAATAATGTGTCCTTGCCTAAGTCCTCAAAGGCAAAAACCCACCTCCAAATATGTTGAAATGCATCAAATAATGTGTCCTTAACGCAAGAGACCTAAAAGGTGAAATAAGCCTCCAAATATGTCAAATATGCCTTAAACAATGTCATTTTACCCCAAATATCCCTTTGAAGGTGAAATACCCCTTTAGGATTATTTCTAACCCTTTCCTGCCTTCAACATGCCCTAGCCACCTCCTTGAAGAGGGCATTAAACATTAGGTGGCCCTTTGACCATGCCAAATGCAATTATAGTGCCACATGACATCCTTTCAAGTAGTCCTTCAACACCTTTCCTTGCCATGTGTCATGTTTTGGGCCTCCAATAAGGAAGGGAATTCATCTTCAAAGTCTCTCTTCTAACTAACATCATCCATCCATATGAGCTTGGAGCCTTGGTTTAAATCCATAAGTTTGCCACTCCATCAATGATACAACACCATGGTCATATAGGACAAGGTGCACGGCCTCCAAGACTCTCCTTGTAACCTACAATTATAACTGAGCTTCTTTGGATTCTTGTTATGTTGGTGATAGAGATGCCAATAAGATAAGATAATTTTATTGATGTCCAACAAATGAACATAAATAGGTTAATGGGACTAAAGGATACAACTAGTACAAATACCATGTGGGAGTGCAAATGTAACTCCTAGAAAATGCCAAAGCTAAAACTAGGACAAAATGAAGTAAAGAAGGATACAATAATAACAAGACAACCTCATAAACATGTATATAACGAATCAAGTATAAATCTAAGTGAATAAGTCCAGGGTTGGAGCTTGATGGTGTCATGAATGCCCAATTCTAATCGCTGACGACGAGGGGGGTGACAATGGCACTAGCTCACTATCAGTATTATAGTCCTCAAGATCAAACGAGGAGTCTAGCTGCAATGAAAATGCAAAATAAGCCATGTATTTTCAAGTAGTAACAATTAGCTCCATATGGGGATTGCACTCCCTTTCAAGATGTAAGGTGAATCAAGGGTATGGTTGTTCTTGATAAGATGGATCAAAAGGTTTGCACCCCCATGACATGCTACAAGATGTCTTCAATCTAGTGTATCACAAAAAAGTTAAAAACACTTGAGAATGTTTGTCTAACTATTTAATCTCAAGGGTTTCTACATATAAGGCATATGCCAAAAATCGCTGAGCATAGAATGAAAGCAATCTACTACTCACAAAGATTAAGCTTATTCTTCCAACCCTACTCTACAACAATACTAAGTGAAACAAAAAACCCAATGTAGCCACGACATCGCCCCAATAAAAACATGGGATCTTCCCTTCTATTTGATAACAAACCAAAACAAGGCTACATCAAGTATCGTGTAGGAATATGTTGGAAATGTTATCAATGTGTGACCGAAACATAATGTTAACTCCTAGTCAAAGAAAGAGATATGAGGATAACCCTAAGGCGTATTTGCTCTACTATATGCATAATCTATCCACTGCCAAATAGTGTTGATATAAGTACCACATGTTGAATGTGAATAGGGAAGCCCATCAACAAGCCATGAGCTATAGATATCCCCAACAATGGTGCTAATTTGTCACCTTCTGCACTTGAAACATTACAAAGTCCTTTAACAATGTGCAACCCTCTAGGCACTTCGGAAAATTGTCAAATGTTACCCTAAAAGTACTTCCTCTTACTTTAGACCAATTCTTTTCCAGCACAAGGGAGAAACGCTCGAAAAGAAATGAGTTTTTATATTTTTAGAATAAGATGATGATGGAATTTTCCAAAGCCAATGCCAATCCAATTGGACCCATGGAGTCAAGGTCAATGAACCAAAGGATCTGAATATGATGAAGAGGCATAGTTAGAATATTAATAATATGCGCTAACCAACCACATAGATCTTTTTAATATGTAGAAATTAAAAGGAGGACCCTTCCAAAGAGACATCTCAAAAACAATTGCAAAATAGCCAAGTGTGGCATGCAACCATGAATAAGAAAAGGGATAGCAACAGCCTCTCAAAGTGCGGAAATGAAAGCAGAAATATCCATTAAATGAACAATGATTACAGCAAGAGATAGGTAGTGATAAACCTACCTTAGCCTCCTCTTATTAAGACAACTCTTCCCTTCTACAAATATTACATCAGCAATTTGTAAGAATAATTCCAGCCATCAATCGAGACATGAAAAGTAGAAAGAAGATGAATAAACTCAACTTGAACTCATTCTTCTTCCAATCCTACAATAATATTCTACAAATTGCTTGGTTATGAATTGTCTATCTTCTAACCATGCCTTTAGCAAATATGAATAGCTTTCTTTTCAACAACTTCACCAATAAAATATTATTTATTTTTAGAATTCCCTAGAATCTGCCAAAGTGGATCACTCCCTTTTTCCTTTTGAATAAAAAGCTTTTAATAGGTCTATATTCCCACTTGTAATCTCCACAATAAAAATGCCTTTCTTAAAGCATGCATTTACTCCTCATTTGAGGGTTTGATCACGTCAATGATGCCACATGGCATCTCCTCATGCCAAGAGCTTACCACCAAATATGCAAACAAAGCCTCAAACAATGTATCCTTACCTAAAGTCCTCCTCAAAGGTGAAAACACGCCTTCACATATGAACAATGCATCTAACAATGTGTCCTCAACCTCAAGGAAACTAAAAGGTGAAATATGCCTCCAAATATGTGAAACACATCTCAAACAATGTGTCTTCACCCTAAAGACCTCTTAAGAGTTGAAATTTATTGCCCATTCTTGTCGTCAACATGCCCTAGCCACCTCCTCAAAGAGGATGTTCAAGATTAAGTGGGCCTTTGACCATGCCAAGAACAATTTTAGTGCCACAAGGAATCCTTTCAAGTTGGGTGTTTCTCCTTTAACCCATTTCCTTTCCATGTGCCATGCTTTGTGCTTCTAATAGTTAAGGCATTCATATTCTAAGTCTCCCTTCTAACTCACATCATCCATCCATCTAGTTCAAGAGCCCTAGGTTCAATCCATGAGTATAGTATTCCATCAATCATGCAACATCGTGGTAATACAAGACGAGGTGCATAGCCTTCAAGTGGTTTCTTTCTTTGCATCATTTGCGGCATTTTCTAAGAGTTGCGTTGGAAATCCCACATTGTATTCATATCGGTTGTGTTGTTCAATCCCATTGACCTACATTTGTGGTCATTTGTGGAACATTAATAAAATTATCTAATCTTACCTCATCTCATCTCCATCCTACGTATAATTATCACAAATCTCCCATGAACTCCCACAATGCTGGGGTAACAAGGCAAACAATTGTGTCACCAACCATCACGTATAAAGAACCTCTATGTATAAAGAGACCTCCCATTTTAAACTGAGTTACTATAACAATTAGAGGCAACTTTAGTATGTAATTTGTGTTTTATACCTCAATCTTTGATGATCATGTGTTTACAATGTAAGTAGACTATAACTTGAATAAGTGCTACATGGCATTCTCTATGATATGATGAAAGTTGTGATTTTTCATTTTCTTCAATTTATTTAAGGCATGAGCATACATTCTTGTTTATTTACCCTATTTCATGTGTCCTTACTATAGGTCTACAACTCAAGTGAAATGTATATTCTACATTTTTGTGTTGATCCTAGTTTTGTAGTTTGCTAAGGCAAGATACCATTCAGGTTCGTTATGGTCCCCAAACCGAGATAAGGTACATGAAGACTTAAGTTAGTCAAGTAGAAATACATGATATTCAAGCATCTTAAACACATGAGTTCAAAGTGATCAGGGGAGCCAATTGCAATTGCAAAGCACGAGATCAAGTTTTTGATGATTATGTTATAATCGTTATTTTGACTTTTCATTGCCTTTTCAAACAAGATGCAATTCATATTCCAAGGAGGAAACCTCAACAAGACAAGGGTTGAGAAGCTAGTGCTATGACATTCTAAATAGATCACAATCCATCGAAAGCAAACGCAATCCCTTGTTATTGAGGACAACGTTGTCATAGAAATTGTATAAGCAATTTCGAGTAATGAATAGTTAGCGAGCTTGGCAAAAAACTTGTTCTCTACATTAGATCTCAACTCACATACAAAGGAGGTGAGTGGCAAGGAGGTAAATTCACCTCCAAAGGAGACTAGCAAAGGGGGAACAAAGGTCAAGAGCAACAAAAATCTATTGGCCAAGTCTATGGAAGATGTTGATCAAATTTGATTTCTCATCCCAAAAGCAATAGGGCAAAGGAGGCTTAAGACCAAGGAGAAGATAGTGAAGTGAACATAGGAGGGAATCAAGGAGGACATCTAGGGTATCTAGAGACACTTAAGCATCATGGCACCTGTTGTCGCTCAGATTGTACAAGCATTGCGACAACAACAGGCATCAGGGGTTGTTATTATGATCCCCAACCTCTCTGTTCTAGTTGTCTCCCAACTGCAAGCTAAGGGGGGTAGTCCCTATGGAAACGTGAGGACGAAGGACAAGTTGGCAACCGACGAGTCCGAGAGACACAATTGAGTGGCCTAGCTACTTGGTTAATTTAAACAAGATTTAAGGATTAGATTGAATTCGACTTTGAGACTAGTGCCTTATGGGGTCGGTCAATTTCTCGCTTATTATTAATTAGAGACCAAATAACCAAATGGAAAATCGTTGCTTACATTCTTCACTAACCTATATGTTGTGCAAATCCTAATACTTAGGTATGATGCAAGAATTTTGGTTACTTTTAGTTATATGCTTATTCTAAGTAAGACCTTCCTCTTAACAGTTTTGGAACCAATCTTTAGAGTAGGTTGTGGGATGGAAGCCAACGGAAAGCAAGCAAAGGCTTGATTAACAATACCTCCCCTTGTGTTCCAACCACCCGATGTCTTTGGTGTTGCAAATACTGTGGCTCTGATGACTGCAAGGTCACACCATTAGAAATGTGTTGAATCCCTCAAGCTAAATTTGAGAAAGAGTGGCCCTAGAAGTCTATCAACCAAGCTTAAGCTTGGAGGTAAATTATTAATGCAACTAGACTTAGAATGTTTATGCAAGGTGGATGAGTGATTTCTTAGATAAAGATTGCTTAATTGTTTAAGTACTTAAGTTATGATTAGCTTCTTGCAAGAGTACTTAGTGACGAATTATGAGACAACCTTACAACCAAGAATGTGTCAATTATTAAGTGCCAAAGATAAACTTATCTTCCACGAGATGCTTAATCAATGATAGCAAGATTTGAACACTTATCCAATTTTAATAGTGACAAATATTTGAGACAAATCAAGATATGCCAATGACCAATGTTAAGAGAGCAATTAGCCAATGATTATCAACACAAGATGCCAATCACAATTACTCAAGCTATTCCAATGATGATTCTATAACATAATTATTAATGATCATGCCAAAGTTACTTAATGCCAACCAAGAAAGATAACTAGATTAAGATGGCCAAAAAAACTTGGATTATCCAACACCAAGTGATTGAAGATTAGAGTGCTTTGGTGAGTGTTATTATTAAGATGTGAACTTATGAATCAACTCACAACAACAAGTATGTTAGTGTACTTGCAACAGTTAGAAACCAATTTGCAATAAAACCATGAACCAAGAACCATTATGATCTATAGAGCATGAGCAAAGAGAGATCTTATGTTACTTATATCCCAATCACATTTAAATAAGCAATTATTGAATCTTTAGGACTGCAGCAAGTAAATCACTCTATATCCAAGAAATAACAAGCATGTAAGGACCAATTATGATCAATGTGACACTAAGTGACTTGCCAAGTGAAAACACAAGTTAGCCAACCATCTTATGATGAATTACTCAGTGCTATATCAGATCTGAAAACACTTATGAAAGCAGTAAGGAAACAATGAAAACAGGGAGCTATTAGTGCAATAACTTGTGCCAAAATATGCTCAAAAGTTACCAAATGCCAAAACAAGCTGCCAATGTGAGATTATGAGTTTTTTAGTCCATAAACAAGTTACATCTGTCCAATAATGCCCACTTATCAAAACACTAGTAAATTTTTACCATGAATTTCTTAGAGTGTTTAGTCAATTTATAAGTGAATTTTAGAGCATTTAAACATGAATTTTACCACTGTTATAAATGACTCAGAGAGTTGTAGCAAATAGTGAGAGAAAATGAGGGTTTAGAGATCAAACCCTACGCCCAAGGCCTTGAAGATCACTTGCCCAAGTCGCCAAAAAAAATTCAATGCACTTGGGACCTGAAAACACCAAACTTGAACCAATTCTTTCCTGCAAAAGCCACCAATATTCAATCCAAAAAATTCAGATATCAAGCAAGGATGAATGAGGGCAAGCTAGGGCTAGGAAGAGGGCAAAAGACAAGGGAAAAGGCCAAGAAAAGGCAGTGGCTAGGGAGAAAAGGCTAGAGAGGTTCCACAACAAGGCAAAGAGGCCTTGAAAGGAGCCACGACAAGTCCTAAAGACTATCGTCTAGCCTAAGGAGGGGGCCGAAAGGCATTGAGGAGCTACAGCCTAGGGCTAAGAAGCCCTTAAGGCCTGCAGCTACCTTAGGAAGGGTGGCCGAGGCTTTTAAGGCTCACGTCCAAGCCTAAAAAGGCCTAAAAACACCACGACCAAGGGAAGGCAGGAGGGTCAAGGCCCTTAGGGCTTACAGTTAGCCTCTAGGGGCTAAAAAAGGATGACGCATGGCCTCAAAAGGTTGACACAAGGGGTCAAATGGCTAACATTGGGCCTGGAGAAGGATGTCGGGCCTTCAGGCCTAAAAAAAATTACAAACCCTCACATGAAATTTTTTATTTTGGTTTAGATCTTCAATTTCTACAAAAATTCTTCTGTAGTTGGCCCTACAAATAGTTTGGAGACTAGATCTTACCCTCAAGCGCCTAGATCTAGCTGTAATCCAATTATTTTCCTTTGATCTCACCTGCACAAATGAATTTACAAAATCCCAATATATACAAAATTTCAAAATAATTCAAAACCCCAAACCCCCAGCTACAAAACAAGGGTTAGAGAATAAATTATTTACAAAAAAATCTAATTTGCAAATATATTTACAAAATATACATGTGTACAATGCTTGATGAAATTTTGAGAAATTATTTTTTTGTAAATCTTTAATAATGGCTAAATGTATTTTCAAAAGATAGATGCAAATCCACGGCCTTAGTGAAGTTAGAAAACCATGAAAATATTTAGAATCCAAACATAGACGACCTTCGTCCAAAGTTTATGAATTTGGAATCCAAGGGTTAGGGAACCTGCAAACACTATATTTTCTGAAAAATAAATCATTAGAACATAGTGAATCGAATCACCTAAGATAAACCCGCAACTTACCAATAGAATGTTCCTATCACCTACAATGAAATAACGATTAATAACAATTATAAAGCACAATATAGGAATGTTCGTACCCAAAATATACCACAAACCAATAGATCAGAGACACCATGAACTGCACCCCAAATTCTTTATTATGATTATTCGAACGTTCCAAGCGAGACAATAGTTTACATCAACTTTTCAGAATAACATTAACCAAAATCAGATGGTTTGAGACACAAATGATCTCTAATTTATAGGTAAATCCTCCAAGTGGAAATAACAGCTAGTTGGGTTGATCCCTGTCAAAATAATCTGGATCATCGATAAATCCTTAACTTTTAATCTCTGTCATTTAGGTAATTATTTTTGAGGAACTTTCGAATTTCTCATTAACCCCATTTTTTATTAGCTCAAAAATAATTATTTTCACCTAATTTCTTCAAAAAATTGACTTTGACTCAAGGTTACTTGGGAGCGAGAGCGAAAACGGAGAGCGGGAGAGACATTTTCAAAAGCTCCCCTTTGGGAGCAATTCCATGAGCGATTTTTTATATAATATATATTTTTTTATATCTTGATGCATATATGTCAACAAAAGCATGTAGAATGATAAATTAAATATAAAAAACATAGATTGAACCATATAACAACAATCATCTAGAAGTTATGGTCTTCATCAACCACGTCCACAAGTTAGTAACATAGTAACATACAACATATTGAGTCTCATGATTCATCAATCTTAAAGTTTCAAGCTTTCAAAATTCAATATATAACATTTATCATCATTGATCACCAAAGTTGTACTTGTAAGTTAAGTGTAACCATTACAACAAATAATATCTAACATGAAATGAAACAACTTTCACAAAGCATCATATTCATAATTCATTACCAATGAGTTATAATTGCCAACTTCAAACTTAAATTGTCATTTATTGTTTACAAAAAATATCATAATAAATATGAAAGAGTCAACAGTTATAAAAACTACTAAAAACTAGAAAAGAAAAGTAAATATATTATATATTGCTAATGCTTGGGCCTCTTGCCGCCACGAGAAATGTCTAATTTTTTAGTCTTGTTGGAAAATCGGGGACTTTGTCATTAATATCACCCTCTAAACATTAATATCCAAAGGTATCTATGTCATTACCTATGGATTTGTATATCTATGTCATTACCTATGAATCTGTATAGGGATCTTTGTCATTAATATCACCCTCTAAGCATTAACATAAGATAGAAAAAAATAGCATGTCAAGTCAAGATTTTGTTTGAGTGATGCGTACATTTTTAGTAGGGTCATGATAGAGGAGTTCAACAACCAATGTCACTAACATCAAGGTACATAGAGGGATTGATGCTCTTGATTAAATACGAGTTCCATATCCTAATACATGATAAAATCCAATGGAAACATTGCAATCCCCCCAATCCTGAAATCCTGAAAAACTAAGAAGTCTGTTGGATTTGAATGAGATTTAAAATTCTTCTTTCTCCATATGAAATCCAATGGGGTTGGAACCACTCTCAAACATCCTGAGTCATTTCATGGTAATGTTAAAAATTTAAGTAAAAGGATGAAAATGAAGATTGAGGAGAATGTCCATAGGCTTGATCATTAGGCTACTCCACTCAAAAATTATTTGTTTCTTTGAAAAAAATTGCATTTGGAATGTTACTGCAAAAAAAAAAATGCAAAAAAAACTAGGGAGCTCCCTTAATCGCTCCCTAAAAACCAAGGAGCAGTTTTTTTTTAAAGAGAGTGCGCTCCCGAGTAGCTCCTAAGCGGAGCACGAATTGGGGGTGGATTCGTGGGGGGGCGCGCTCCACCGCAACCTTGCTTTGACTTAACCACCAAGGCCCAACGAACCATTTTTTCTTGAAATTAACTTCTTTAAGACCCACGAATTTTTTCACTTGGAGAATTTAATTTCTCTAGCAATTTAAGTTTTTGACTCTAATTAATTAATTTTCTAGCTTAGGATTAATTTTGTTTTTTCAAATCCCGGATGCGGGTGTTTAGGCATGCAGGTACTATGCAGCGACCTTGGGTTGGCAAGTGGCAAGGCCACCTGGCCACCCACGCTTCCACTCAGAAGCATATACAGCAAGCCACCGCCGATATTAATGACACATTAATGAATTGCGAAGGTCGAAGCTTCATCAATTTGGTTTTTAAGATGGCCTCTTCAGACCGTCTTCCCCCTGCTCCGCCTCCTCTGAACTGCAATTGTCTCCCTGTTGCTGCAGATGCACGACAACAAGGAGATGTTGCCAAGTTCTGTGCTGCATTGAGATGGTGGATGGTGCACATTTCTCGCAGAGTCTTCTATGTTGCCTACGGACTGGTTCTTCGATCTTGAATCTTTGCTCTGAACCATTGATTATAGGTCCTTCTATTCCCATTGACCACTCATTCTTTGGCACTGCTCCTTCTCGTCCCCGTCCGCTCAATTTTGCCCAGGTGAGCATGCCTCGTCTGCGACATCGAATGCGCTACAAGAGGGGCAGTAGCAGAGGAAGATTGCCCCCCTCCTTGTCCCTCTTTGACTCATCCCCCTCTGACTCATCCTCCCCTTCGACGGCTCATTTATCTGGATGCTACCTAGCCACTCGCAACAGTCGGGGGTGGGCTCAGACTGCAGGTCCTCAGCCTATTGATGTTGCTCCCCAGCCTCCTGCTGCCTCTATATCATCTCTGCAACCCAGTCATTCTGCACAATTTCAATTTCGTTGCTCCCTAGAACGTCCTTGCATAGTAGTGACTATCTCGGTGGCATTTAGAGAGGAGGAACAAAACTCTAAAGACCCAACCCGCAATACTTAGGCGCATAAACACCACCAGTAAGAGAAAAGCCCTTGGAAGCAGCTCAGGGATGCACAGAAGCAGCGAAGCAACTCAAGGATGCACAGAAGCAGCTCAAGGGCACACCAATCCAGGCCGCTTCAAGAACATGGAAGAAACTCCAAGAGATAAACATGATGCAGAAGATGACATGGAGACGTATAGGTGTCTGATAGTGGAAGAACGTCCTCCTCCTAACGACACCTAGTTGGTCAATGTTTTTCAGGTTCTGTGTTCTCGGCTCCCAATACTATGGGTCTATTCTGGTGTTTTTTTTATGCAATGTTGTTAATTTTGATGATTGTTTAAAAAATTGTTCCACTCTGGCATTACAGGTTGTTACCCCTGCATGGGCAGCAAACTCTTATAGTTTTGGACTGGTTTCTCCAGTGCGGGCAGTCTCTTTCCAGTGTTTTGTTGTTAAACATGGCATAATTTGGGGCTTGCTCTGCAGAGGCCGGTGCCTCCTTGTACTACTTTTGTTACATTAATAGAATGAGTCTAATTTAGAGAAAAAAATAAGAATAAATAAATAAATAAATTGTTTTTGCTAGAAAATTAATTAATTGACACTTGCGAGGATTAATTATTTTTTCCACCCTCAAATATTTTAGTCATGGTGTCTAAGTATGAGGGACCACACACCAAAATATTTTTACATAAGATTTTACAATAATTCAACCCTCAAAGGGGGAATACCCATTCGTTATAGACCCTCAAATAATTTACCCAATTCTGCGACACAATATGATCTAGTAGACCAAGTGATTTGTAATAAAATAATTTAGCCAATTAACTTAAATTATTTTCAAATCACTTTTACAAAAAACTCGACTAAAACACAAAGACTCACCTAAGACATTGATGATAAATTCCACTGTAGCTTTAGGGTGAAGTTGGAGGGAAAAACTTTGTTGATTACCCGTATTTCGAAACACAAATGAATCAGTGAGACAAAAAACCTTCTAGGATGAAATTCATTGCCAAAATAATAGACCTACCTAGATTGTTACATACATACATGGTCTTACTAGCATCATTGACATTACAAATTTGTAGAATGGGTTTAAAATGACACAATCGCTGATGGATGATGATCTTGATCTTTGAAGAAAACTATGGTACCACTACTTCCATGGAACTTTGACAAAATGTGTGCAACAACACCTATTGTTGTGTTACAAAAACCAGTTAGCAATTCTAAAAATGACTACCCCATAAGGCACCGCAATATCCATGTTATGATTTGGATTATGAAGGAATAGGACAAGGAGGCATAGTAGAAAGCACACCAATCATAAGAAGCACAAAAATGAACAAGAGGGTTGTTAGAGAAGCCCCTTGTTATTGCACCACTCTCACCCACTTATGACACTTTAAATGGTTTACATTAAATAAATTATAAATCAACATTAACCACAATATAGAAACACAAAAGGAGAAAGGTTAATTATTCAATAAGGAACAAAGTCAGACACTTAAGTTGACCAAACGGAAAACTACACAACTTCTTAGTTCGTAGGGTGAGCAATTATGTAGAAAATCCTTCGATCCCTACATAGTCCCTATTACACCAAAACACAATAAATTTTGCATCCCATTGAATACTATGGTAATTTAAGCAACTTGGTTGGTTAAGGGACACTCATATCAATAGGACTTCATCACTCAACGTTGAGTACCTTGGTTATTCCTTTACCCATACCTAGAATAATTTCAAGCACATGGCTGCCACATAGGCGAAGATTTGACATGGAACTCCATTGCCCTCCATTTGCTCCTCCAGGAAACAATATAAATGAAGCCTTCCTCCATACATTTTCACAAGTTCAATGACAATAAGGTCATGCTACACGATTTTAGTTGAATATGGTTAACCTTTTGCATGCTTCAATTCATTGTCTTCGTGAGGGGTTGCATACCAAAATTCCTCTCACCCACCTCCATCACCCCACATTGTACATTACACAAGGGGAAATGCTACTCAAATCATTAGAAAGTAAGTCAAAGAGTCCTAAAGAGGATAGGACCCACAAAAGAGAAAGATTTGAGGCCATCTCCATCACTCCCTCAACGTCAAAATCTTCTATATTTTATCTTGTTCTCTCAAATGATGCTAATGTAATGTATTCAATCTAATTTGACTTGTTAGCTCCCATACTTGCACTCAAAATTATAAAGCCATGAAACACAAGTGCAACTCTAGTGCAACTCTAGTGAAACTTAAGAAGTTGCCCATTTTCATTGCAACAACCCTTCATCTCTCTTTAGGTTGGCTCTCCTCTAGCAAAAGGGAGCAATCCCTAAGTAAAAGTGTACGATAAACATTAGATTAAATTAGATCATCAATTAAGACAAATACTCTTCGAAAGGGCGGTGGAGTCAAAGCTAATATTCAAAAATATTGGAACAAGATGAAGAAGGGGTAGTATGGTTGTTACAAGCATGCTCAAACTAATCAAAAGGAATTACTTCAAACTGCAAATAACTATAGGAAGCACTTTCCAAAGGTGATCCTTGCAAAAGGTACAAAAAATGAACAACAAGGACATGCTCACCACAAGCAGAAAAAATAGTACCAGACTCTCAATGAAATGACAATAACACATTCTTTATTGATCAATGCTAAATCAACTAAAGACAAGGAGGTTTACACCTCAAACTTGACCTTTCTTCAATAGCACAATTGCCTTTCATACAAAGACCCTTACAGCAGACTTATACCAACAATTTCCCTCAAAGAGATAATAATAAAATACCACAAATAAGTAATTTGGCTTCTTCAAGTTAACCACTTTCTAAGGACATTATAATAACCTCTTATCTCAAAAATAGCAACAAAAATCCCCAAGATGGGGTGTTTATAAAATGTAACTTACTCCTTGGCCTATATGCACCATCCTATTAGTTTTTGCAAGCATAGGAAGTGCTCTAGCCTTGAAAATTGATGGAGAGGCTAAGGCACATGAGTTCTAAAGAACTGAGAAACCGTTTGGAGAAATTTCACCGGGATTGTATTTTATGAAAATAATTAATATTTTTGATGGAGTTCATAAGTCTAAACTTAGGGAAATTAAAATATTAATGGGTATTAATCAAAATATGGGTGAGAATGATCTAGAAGGCAGATCAAGTCATGTTTTAATCTTAGTCGTCGATTAGAGACTTAATCTCAGCCGTTGAAGACTCAACAGGAAAAGGATAAAATGGAGGCTTGGGGTTCATTTGGAAACACACACACACACAGAGAATTGATCTAGAGTTCGAATTTTGGGGCTAGGAAGCTAAGAAATTCAAACTAAGTGATCATTCAGTAGCAGAGGGGCAGTGAGAATTTGGGAGAAGGACTTTCCAGAGAATATTTACAGAAAGGCAGAGAGGTAGCGCAGTAGTCGGGAGAGCTAACACTGGGCCAGTCTGGGCTCGCGCAGCCCTGACGTAGAGCTAGAAGGGCCAGCACAGAGCAAAAAAGTTGTTTGTCACGCAGAAGCCGGAACTGCAGGGAACTGCAAGAACAACTGGGATAGCTGACACAGAGGGCAAAAGAGCTGACGCAAGGTTGACATAGAGCCTGAAAGGCTGACGCAGGGCCATCGCAGAAATAGAAGGGTTTAGCCAATCTTATGCCAGATCAGCTGGAATTCCGCCGGGTGAAGTGAGGTAAAACTCACTCAGATTTTCTGCCAACATTTTCTCTGTAAAGGATTGCTAGATGAGCATCCTAGATTTGTATTCAGATATTTCCCTTGCATAATAATAAACCCTCATAATTGTTGCACCGATTTTCCCGCATTGGGTTTTTCCAAGGACTATTGTGTCCAAAAATAAGTGTGTCCTATGTATCTTGTTCTTTGCTCTATTTTATGTTTCATGAGATCAAATATTTAATCAGTGTTAAATGCAGAAGTAATTTGCTTCAATATTCAAAAGAATAACTTGATGAATGTAATTTAAAAATCAAGTAGGTGAAGTAGATTCAAATTTTTTGGAGTAGGGGTTCCTTCGAGTCAAGGAATTTTCACATGGTATCAGAGCATTGATTTTGAAATAAAAAGAGCAGATCTAGTGCTGAGCTATGAGGCTGAAAGCTGCACTTGGCAGCAATTTGAATCCCCTTGAAGGGATTGAGTAGTCCTTGCCCAGAAATAGATCCGAGGAAATCTCTCTCTAAGTGAGATGAAGAGAGGTACAATTTCTAGTTCGTGAGTTTGTAGACGCAGAAGGAGTGACGCAGAGCCTCGGCGCAGTGTTTGAAGGGTGCAGTTTCTGTTAGGGCAAAAATCCGCTGGAAAAGAACGAAGACACATAGAAGGGGAAATTTCTCCTCAAAGAACTTTCCACCAAAAATTTCAAATTTCTCACTTGCAAAGTAGCTGAACAGTGCTAAGCAGTGACTAGAGGAGTTAGTTCGACAGATTGGGTGAGATGGCATCGCATGGGCTCAGAGATCAGGATAGATTGGAAGGAGCTTCCAACTATGTCATTTGGAAGACCAGAATCTTAGCTGTTCTAGAGGAATACGATCTCGAAGCCTACATCAAGAGTGTTATGGTTGTTCCCGCTGACAATGATCAAAAGAAGAAGTACAAGGCCGAGCAGGGGAAGGCGAGGAGGTTCATACTCGATGGAGTTCGAGATCATGTGGTCTCACACTTGCGGGGCAAAGATACAGCCCAAGAGATGTGGGAAGCTTTGTCTTCACTATATGAAGGTTCTTCCGAACAACAAAAGATGTATTTAGAGCAGAAGTTGTAGCGAACTTTGATGCAAAAAGGAGAAGGGGTGAACCTCTATCTTCAATGTCTTCAAGACACCGAGACCAGCTTGCTACAATGGGGTCTACTCCTCAGTCTACCGCGATGGTAAAGACGGCCCTGAATGGAGTCTTAGATGAATGGCAAGTCTTCGTCCAAAGTATATTGGGCTAGGAAAGACTACCTTTATGGGAAGAGATGTGGGCAGCTCTTCAACAGGAAGAATTAAGGAGGGACCTAGTCAAGGTCAACCTCAATCGCAGCAGTGGGAGTGGCACAAAGACGAAAGAGGAGGAGAACGTAGCTCTAGCATTGAAGGGACAAAAGAAGCCAAAGCGAAAGGACATTTCGAAGGTGAAGTGTTTCAATTGTGGCAAGATGGGCCACTATGCATCCCAGTGTCCTTTGAAAAAAAAGGGCAAGGATGAGAAACATGATCTTAAGGCTGCTTCAGCAAAGATTGACAAAGATGAGTTTGCCATGAGTGCCAACACATCTCAAGGAGGGAAATGGGGCAATATTGAGCTATAGACGTGAGGACTACATGTGGGCAGGATCCTTGAGGAGTCCACCTCTTGGATCATCACCTTGCTACAAGAGCCCAAGATTTAGTAATAGCGAGATGGACTTAGTGTCAAATGATGCAATTGATTGTTTGGAGAGATAGATGCAGTAGTCGGAGGCCAAAGACTGATCAGTGCAGAGCAAGGTTGACAACAATACAGATGGCACAGTGTAGAAGTCAGCAGCAGCGCAGAAGATTCAGAAGGTCAGAGACTAGTAGCAGTCAAATTCCAACATTCACGGTATTATGCTGAACACGTTTAAGTTCAGTCATTTTGGATGTTTTTCAATTGCTTCTCTCAGCAACTGAGTTGTAGTATGGATGCAGTGTTAGTAATGGCAGTGCTAGTAGCATAGCAGATGCAGCATTTGAGAGGGAGTTGTAGTACAGATGCAAAAATGGCAGTGGCAGTGTCATGCGCAGCAGTACAGTAGCAACAGCCGCACAATGTTGGTGGCAGCAATAGTGTGGAAAGGAGATGTTTCAGAGACAGAGCAGCATGCAATTGAACATCGTTGCTAGAGCACTTTCCTCGCTAAGAGGGAGTGTTAGTTTTTGGTAGCATCGGAAGTGCTCTAACCTTGAAAATGGTGGAGAGGCTAAGACACATGAGTTCTAAAAAACCCAAAAACTGTTTGGTGAAATTGAACCCGGATTGTATTTTATTAAAATAATTAATATTTTTAATGGAGTTCCTAAGTCCAAACTTAGGGAAATTAAAATATTAATGGGTATTAATCAAAATATGGGTGAGAATGATCTAGAAGGCAAATCAAGTCATGTTTTAATCTTAGCCATTGATTAGAGACTTAATCTTAGTTGTTGAAGACTCAATAGGAAAAGCATAAAATGGAGGCTTGGGGTTCATTTGGAAACACACACAGAGAGAGAATTGATCTAAAGTTCGATTTCTGAGGCTAGGAAGCTGAGAAATTCGAACTAAGCGATCATTCAGCGGCAGAGGGGCAGTGAGAATCCGGGAGAAGGAATTTCCAGAGAATATTGACAGAGAGGCAGAGAGAGCTTGTAGAGAGGCAGTGCAGTAGCCAGGAGAGCTGACGTTGGGCCAGTCTGGGCCCACACAGAGCCAGAAGGGCTAGCACAGAGCAGAAAAGTTGCCTATCACGCAGAAGCCAGAACTGCCGAGAACGGCCGAAACTGTCAGGAACTGCCGGAACAATCGAGATAGCTGACGCAGAGGACAGAAGAGGTGACGCAGGGCCTACACAACGCCTAAAAGGCTGACGCAGAGCCTACGTAGGGCCAGCGCAAAAATAGGGTTAGCCAGTCTTGTGTCGAATCAGCCGGAATTCTGTCGAGTGAACTAAGGTAAAACTCACTTAGATTTTCCACCAGTATTTTCTCTATAAAGGATCACTAGATGAGCATCCTAGATTTGTATTCAGATATTTCTCCTGCATAATAATAATCCCTCAGAACTGCTGCACCGGTTTTCCCGCATTGGGTTTTTTCGAGGACTATTGTGTCCAAAAATAAGTGTGTCCAATGTATCTTGTTCTTTGCTCTGTTTTCTATTTCATGATATCAAATATTTAATTAATGTAGGTTGTAGAAGTAATTTGATTCAATATTCAGAAGAATAACTTGATGAATGTAATTTAAATATCAAGTAGGTGAAGTAGATTCAGATTTGCTGCAATAGGGGTTCCTTCGAGTCTAGGAATTTTCACACATCCCACTTACTTGAAGGGCATTCGTCAAAATATGTGTGTAAGAAACAATCCACTGGTTGTTATACTAACCCCTCAAGATAGGGCAAGCTCAACATATGTACCTCAATTGTGGACCCACATTCATGACCATCAAATGTCCTTCAAACATGGCCTCGAGATGGAGTGCTCCCCCTCGAGGTGCAAAACCTCAAACAATGTGCCAAGTCAAACCCCAGGAACCCCTTAGTTCATGGGAATTCCTCCCCAGAGGCATGCAATTGACAAGTGTGAGTGCAACAACATGCCAAGCAAGTCCTCAACATGTAAAGCACTCCTCAAAAAGTGTATCAAATGTGGTCAAAGGAATCTCCTCTGCTCAAGTACTCTATCAAAACAAGCATGTCTAGCCACATGATATGGCGCTATCATATCAACCTAGACCCATATGAACAAGGTGCTCCTCTAAACCTATGCATGTCTAGGTTATGTGGCATGCCTCCGAATTTGTCATAATGCCTCAAAAGGTGATGCTCAGTGAAAATATCAAAAGTTGTAACCAATAGCCACCAACCCAAAATCCTTTATACGCAACCCACTGAATAAGGTCCTAAATCTTGATACAACTCTTCATGCATCATGAGTGGTAACACCCTCAAAATCTTTTTGACTTGATTTGCACGTATTAGTTTAATTTTTTAATGATTATATAGCTCATTAATCTTCTTGTCAATGTAGTTTTAGTTCTTTTCTCTCATTGTTTGCAAGCTTGATGAGAAGAATTCTTCATTTGAATCCCTATCATCTTGCTCCAAAACAAAGCAAATTCATTAAGAAGCTTTCCTCAAGATATGCTTCTTATTTCTTCATCAATTTAGATTCATTTCATACATGGGTATAGCTTTTAGTTTAGCTTGCTAACTCACACATCTCACAAGTTCTATTTTCTTTTTGCACCAATAGTTCCAACAAATTGTCGAGCTATTTGGTCACACCTTGCACCAAATTACACATAACTCCCCCCTTAAAAAGAAAGGATGATAACAAAATGAAATAAAATAATCTGTGTACAAGCAGGTCATTCTTGAAGGGAAGACCCTAGAAAGTTAAAGAAAACCAATGAAGAAACAAGGAACATATTTGAGTATGAATGTATCTACAACCAAGAGAGGAACAATCCTAATCATCCTCTGAGTGAACATTCTAGATATCCATAACCAATGCCGATCAAATAATATCCTTGAGGGAGTGCCTTGGACTAATAGGGCCTTAGGAAGTAATCCTAAGCAATCATAGTGTACTTCCCCTTGGGAGGAGAGCAAAGGGGATATCGTTCCTAACATCCAAGGTTGATCTACTCCTTAGTAATAGAGAAAAAATTAGTAATGTCACAACAAGAAGATTGATGGATCATTTGAGGCATTCTAATCCTCCTAGAATCCCTTGGTCCTATTATCACACAAACTCACACTTATGGAGATAAAGTCTAAAATCTCAAGTGCGATCAAAGTGAAACTAAGAGGGAGGTCATTATCTCCTTACCAACACTCTTGTGCACTTTAGGTCGACTTGTTGGAAAATATGGAAGCTATGGTTGGTATTTTCATCTTAAAAAAGAAATGGAAATTTGAATTTTAAAATTTGCCTCCAAATTTATTAAGTCAGATGGGCCCCTAAGAGGCACCCATTTGACCCCCACTTGAAGGCTATGTAAAGGATATCATTTCTCCTCATTTAAAAACACCAATTTGGTCTAATACATCTTTGATCTAGCAAAATTACAGGAGAGCCGAAATTTCAGGGACTTGGATTTTGACATCGCGCTTGAGCATGATTTTGGTTACTGGTTTGGCTATTATTCTGCTATTTGTTACTTATGATGTATTGATGAATCTGGAAATACTCTCTCTCTTATAAGTAAGAACTTTTTCTGGGTTTTCCCCTTATGGGTTGTGCCCTAGCTGTGTGCCTAATCTTTTGTGTCTCATCTCTTTATTTCATGGTTACTGTACTGTTTTTTCATGTCTATTAGTTGTTGTTTTTCTTCTGTATAACTGCCTAAATGATATTGAATTTAATGCTATGTGAAACTAATGTTTAAATTGATCATTGAGTAGTTATCCGATGAAGAAAAACTTAATTCTAGCAGGTGCCCTAGAAAATCAACATGGTATCAGAGTTGGGGGGGCAGTGAGAGCAGTTATGAAGGCAAATCTTTTCTACAAAGGTCATTAAAGAAACACTAAGGCATTTCTTTGGTTCACGCTTGGCAGGCCGAAGATTTGAGATCCACTCCCTGTAGATGTAGAAGTCTGAAAAAGAGGCCAAACATATAATCAAATGTCCAATGATTAATCTGTTGTGATAAAAAGGTTGCATATTATCTTAGACCTGAGATGTCATTTCTTCTCTTAATTATCTCTAAGATAAGTCACCCAAACACTGTTTTGAAGGTTTTGTTCTCTGTGATAAAGTTTAGTATGATTGAAGGATACCAAAAGGCTTATACCTTACTAAAGGACTGTAGTGTTATAGGCCCATTGTATCAAATCTGAAGTTTTTAAAGGAACGAAACCTTATAATGATTTGATCTATGTAATCTAAGCAGTTTTTTGTGGCACTCCTTTTCTAATATGCATGCTCTCTGAGGCTCAAATCTCTTGGTGCAAAGTTCTAAGAATCATAATCCTGGAGGTATCTGAATTGTGCATATGATTTGTGCTTCTTGGTATTCTGGTTGAGTCTCCCTGAAGCTTGATCCAGCGAAATTCGTAGGTATAAAAATCAATGGTTCGTTGTCTATCTCTAAGGCATGCAAGCTTCTTCGACTCTCTTTTAGAATCTCTGTGACATTTGAATTATGCAGACTCCCTGTGTTCTGGATATTGTGCAAGCTCCATATGTGAAATACTAAGAGCCCTGAGGAGTAATGCGAATAGACCGAATGGTTTATGATATCTAAATCAGCATGCGAGCTTTTGTGGTACACCTATACTATCTTTGTTGACACTTTTCTAACTCTTGTTCGCATCTAGTTCTGAGCATCTCTATGTCAGGTTGTGTAAGCTCCAGTGGTGCGTAGTTCCGGGAGACCTATGCGAAACACTATGATCACATATCCGAGCTCTGCGGAATTGATTTGAGGTTTGCCGCATTGATCCATTGATCCAAGGTACAATCTGAGACCTATGGCTATTTGAATATGATCTGAGTTATGTGGCATTGGTCTAAGATCTAAACCCAAACCTAGTCCGAGTTTTCTGTTTGAAGTATGGATCTGTGTTGTTGTATCTACTTCCTTGCGGATGAAACTCAGTGTTGTATTTTTGTCTACGGATACAATAACAATATAAATTTGAGTTCGGTAACTATGCAATTAATCTTTGTGGATGTTTGTCCTCTAAAAGATTCATGATCCTATCTATAGACTATGGGCAGAGTTCTTTGCCTCTGTGGAAATAAAATTTTGAAGCATGACTTTTTCACAGCATGGGTTATAGTTTTGAGCTATAGATCCGTGGGATGGTGAATTTTTTCCTGAGGATTGATCTAACAAAGTTTTGTGGCAAATTAGTCCTAATTCCAAAACTCATGAGATCAAATATCTAAATTTGGGATAAAGGATAAAGTATCCTCTGAATAATGCTAGTTTGTACGTAATATTATTTCTCAAGCGAGTTTCCTCTGTGGCTACATGAGATATTAAGTCAACAGCGAATACAAGATTCTATGCGAATTTCTCTCCATGTGAACTTGTGATGTTTTCCCTTTAGAAAAAAATATTGTGGATTTGTGGCACTTGCAAAGCCTGTAACATCTCTTCATGTGAGCACTATGTCTTCCTAATGCGGACCTCCTCGGTGACGTCTTTTAATGCGAAGTTTGTGTTGAAGTGTCTCAATAAGTATAAAATCAGTTAAAGCAATCCTGAGACTTCATACTTGATCCATTCTGTCAGTGATATATTCTATGTGAAAATCAAAGTCAGAGGTCAAATTTTGAGTTGCTAACTATGGTTGATAAACCTTTATATATTTACATAAAAGACCTCATGCACTGCAACAACAAAAAAGAGTCGACCTAATAGCAATAAAGTCGACTTTCCAGGATTATTGTCTCTGTCTCCAAATAGGATTCCACTGCATTAAGAAGATCTCCAAAGGACATTAAGAGATGATCAAATTCTTGGAATTTTTTTTGGGGGCTGCAAAATCCTATTCAGGATCTGATAAGATTGCAGGATACTAATGAATTATCTATGGATGGATTGCTTCCATTGATTTGACATCTTGATGATGAGGATGGTTTTCCAGTTGAATTCAAGAGGGCTGAAGATCAAGAGGGAATAGAAAACATAGGTATCTTGTGTTTTTTGTTTTCTTTTTAAATCGTTACTAATGATGTGAACTCCTTGATGATGACAAGGACTCCTTGTTGATGATATGGACTCGGCGATAATGATGTGGACTTGTTGATGATAGGGACTCAATGATAATGATGTGGACTTGTTGATAATGTGGACTCATTGATGATGATAACATGCAGACTTGTTGATGATGTGAACTCATGATGTGGACTCAGTGATGATATTGATGATAATGATGTTGACTCCTTGATGATATAGCCTTTTTGATGATGAACTCCTTAATGATGAACTCCTTGAGGATGAACTTTGTGGATGTGAACTCTTTGTTGATGATGATGTAGACTCCTCGATGATGAACTCTGTGGATGTGAACTCTTTGTTGATGATGATGTAGACTCCTTGATGATGAACTTTGTGGATGTGAACTCTTTGTTGATGATGATGTATACTCCTTGAGGATGATGATGATATGAACTCCTTGATGACTTGGACTCCATGAACTCTTTGTTGATGATGAGAACTCCTTAATGATGAATTCCTTGATGATGTGAACACCTTGATAATGTGGATGTGAAGTCTTTATTGATGTTAATGTGAAGATGTGGATGATATGGACTCCTTAATGATGATCAAGAGGACTCCTTGTTGTGGACTCCTTGATGATGATGTAGATTGAACTCCTTGAATGAATTTCTCAATAATGATATAGACAAGGTCAACTTCTTGATGATGATATGGACGAGGCCAACTTCTTGACAATGACATGGACTCCATGATGATAAGATGATGATGATTCCTTAATGATGTGGACTGCTTGATGATGATGAAGATATGAATTCCTTAATGATACTCCTTGATGATGATAATGATGTGGACTCGTTGATGATGATGATGATATGGACTCCTTGATGACTTGGACTCTATGAACTCTTTGTTGATGATGAGAACTCCTTAATGATGGTGTGAACTCTTTGATGATGGTATGGACTCCTTGATGTGATCAACACGATCATAGAAGGCTAAAATCAAGAGGGAGTTGACACAGTCTCAAGAGATAAATATTATCTTGATTGTTTCTATTCATTATTTTTTATGAGTCTCTTGGCTTGCTTAGTTGTTCTTGTTCTTCCATAGCCTCCTAGTGAGGTTTGTAGGTACATAATGGAGACTGCCAAGATGTGGCAATTGTTGGAAATGACGGAAGAACAATGTGACAAAAAGACTCGTGATAGGCTTTGTACTCAGAGGGAGCAAACAAGATCAGACCAATTGAAGCACATTTCTATGAAGGTGGCTAGAAGTTTTGAAGATTGATGTTGATCCAAAGATGCTAAAGATGGGCCCGTGATTTTTTTCTGCTATGTAGAGGACATTTATGTAAGACAGAGTTGGTTTTGTAAAGGCATGAGCCTGGTGATATCTTTGGCACAATGGACTGCAAGTCCATCGACATCTCCCTGATGAATGACTTGAAGAAGCTACAAAATCTCTAATATTAACTTGGTTGATTCTCTAATTGGTTCATTGACTATCTGATGATGTTTATTTTTGCTAAAGTCTATTATTATCTGTTGGATTTGATTATAGTCAGTTGGATTCTACTATGGTTGTCGATGCCTGCTTCTTTAAGAAGCCACTTGTTATCTACTAGATTTGATTATGGTATGTTGGATTCTACTATAGTTGTTTATGCCTGCTTTTGTAAGAAGCCACTTGTTATCTATTGGATTCAAGTATGGTCTGCTAGATTCTACTATGATTGTTGATGCCTGCTTCCGAGAGAATCCATTTATTATCTGCTTGATTCGACTATGGATTCTGATATTCAGTTTTGTGGTTGCCAATGATTGCTTCGATGAGAAGCCACTGCTAAAATCTATTATTGTTTGTTGATAGTTGTTAATGCTTGCTTCTGAGAGAAGCCTCGACTGAAGTCGGATGAACAGTTGAATGTTGTTGTTTGTTGAAATATTTGCGATCCACCATGGCTACATTTCTGATGATGAACTGGTTGTTGATGTTTATGTGAAGAAACTGGAATGACTGAGAATCCCCTTGAGGAGGAAGCACTAATTACATAGCATCATATTATGGACCATCTCCTGTAGTTTGTGTGCCATGAGAGCTTCTAGTACAGGAGATGTATCATTGATTCCTCTTGTTGGTTGTGTGTTGTGAGACCTTGTAGTTTGAGAGATGTATTGTTGATTCCTCCTGTAGGTTGTGTGTCATGAGACCTTGGGGTTCAAGAGATGTGTTGTTGATTTCTCCTGTAGCGTATGTGTCGTAAGGCCTTGTGGTCCGAGAGATGTATTGTTGATTCCTCCTGTAGGCTATGTCGTGAGACCTTGTAGTCTGAGAGATGTATTGTTGATTACTCATGTAGCTTGTGTGCCATGAGACATTATGGTCCGAGAGATGTATTGTTGGTTCCTCCCTTAGGTTGTGTCCTATGAGACCTCATGGTCGGGAAGATGATTCGAGATGGATGTTATGTATCTTTCCTTATGATGAGACTAATGATCTCTTCCTTAGGCTGTGGGCTGCGAGACCTATGATTGGTCGAGAAGATTGATCTTGAGAGAGAGAATGAAAAGTACCTCCCTGACTAAGAGGGAGTGTTGGAAAATATGGTAGCCATGGTCAGTATTTTTATTTTGGAAAAGAAATGGAAATTTGAATCTTTAAATTTTCCTCCAAATTAATTAGGTCGGTTGGGCCTCTAAGGGACACCCATTCGACCCCCACTTGAAAGCGATATAAAGGAGATCATTTCTACTCATTTAAAAAACATCAAATTGGTCTAATACATCTCTAATCTAGTGAAATTACAAGACAACCAAAATTTTAGAGGGCGGAATTTTAGGAGGCCGAAATTTCACGGACTTGGATTTTGACATGGCACTTGAGCATGATTTTGGATACTGGTTTGGATATTATTCTACTATTTGGTATTTATGATGTATTGAAGAATTTGGAAACTCTCTCTCTCTCTCATAAGGAAGAACTTTTTCTAGGTTTTCACCTTGTGGGTTTTGCCCTAGCTGTGTGCTTAATTTTCTGTCTCTTGTCTCTTTATTTCATGGTTGCTCTACTGCTTTTTATGTCTATTAGTTGATGTTTTTCTTCTGTATGACTACCTAAATGATATTGAATTTAATGCTATGTGAACTAATTTATAAATTGATCATTGAAGCAGTTATCAGGTGAAGAAAAACTTAGTTCTAGCATATGCCCTAGAAAATCAACACGACTCTCCTCTAGCTCAATGGGGCTTCCCTAGGTTGATATTGCTAGAATTGGGCAACGAGTTCCAATTTCCAAGGTGATATGAAGAGTAAATCTAGCAAAATGGTTTTGGGAGAATTTTAGGGTATAAAAGTCAATGGGAGGATTGAAGACTAGTGTCTTTTTATTGGGTATGTGGGGTCAACGTGGTATCCCTTGAGAAGGTATGAATGGATCCAAGGTGATGACTAGGGCTATCAACTACTAACCCTAGTAGATCCACCAAGTACGCACACTTCAAGATAAATTCAAAGGGAAATTCTCCACTAGAATTCCTCCTAGTTTTTTTTTCTAAAGGATTTATCCAAAAGAAACCAAGTGAATGTGCCCTCTCCACTAGAAAAGTATAGTTATACTTAATAATCATCGATAAACAAATCCAACATGATTAGAGAGACCACTTACACATAAAATCAAGATCATCCATAAACTTTAGCCACGGAAATCAAAAAAGTTGTACAAATTCGTCTACAAATTAACTCCTCAATGTGGCACATAAGCCTTCCATCTATAGCACCAAATCCAAGAAAAAAGAACTCCAAACAAATTTTAGAAATTTCATAATTTGCTTAGGGCTTTCTCCCCAAATCCAACCACACAAAATAACGAGGAAGTGCATCTAATTATAGGAGATGCTTAGCTTCCTTTACATTACAATATTGATTTTCAAGGTAAAACCCCCAAATTTAGCTATTGGAGGGGAAAAACACCCTCTTCTCTAGTTAATTAATCTAAAATGCACAAAAAATGGGCTCCTCAAGCCACATATACAGTAATTAAATGAAGGAACCCACCAAAATTGTCATATCTCCTTATAAAAGTGTGCGCATGAGCTTCAAAGTACAACATCCAGCCTCCAAAAATCCTTCAAAGGTGGATTCTAACACAATAAATGCAAGCAAGTCCTCTGATATTTTCTCCAAGTCTTCTTCCTAGTGTGGATGTAGGCTTCTAAAGTGAATGCTCGGCCTCAATGATGGGTCTCCTCCACTCATCATGCCAATAACACTCCCAAGTCATTCTTCAAAGGTGGATGTATGGGACTTCATCATGCCAAACATTCTCCCAAAGATAGACACATCATCAAATGAACCAATATTAAAGTTTACATAAGTTGGCCCGAGACCTTGTATACACAGGCTAACTCAAATCTAAGCTCAGGTTGGCCCCACCAAATTTTGTTTCAAAGTAGCACACATGTACATACTACATACATCAACCTTGCATCTTTAAAATCATCTCAGTATGTTTTATATCTGCTTATGAACCTCTCAAATGGCTTTGAGCAAGTTGGTATCAAGTCATCAAGTGCAGAAAGTGCTTGTTGCATTTCCAGTCTTCAATTTAACAGATGTAGTGGAGAGTACAGAATGGAAGGAGGAGACAATAGAGAATTGTAGGTTGCATCTTCCTAGCCCTGAAAACATTACTCCAAGGGTATCTCAACCTTCAATGTCTTTTCATGACTCTTTTCCAATCGACTTGTCTATTAGCATATCCTTAGGAAACATCAACTGAATTAGTAGATTATGGTGAGTCATTACCAAATGTTGTATCGAATATTGTAGCAAATGAACTAATGGAAGTAGAAGTATCTATTATCTCCTCATCTTCTTTATTATCCAAATTCCATTCTTGTATCATAGTCGGGTGGCCACATGCCCACTGTAAGACATTCTGCATTGTATTACAGCTTTTAAGAGCGGTCACTTGCCACATATTCCAGTTAGGGTTTTCCTGTAGATAGGCCTGTATCTGGGTATTGTTATTCCCAATATGACAGAGCCTCTTTGCAATTCATGTAATATGTCCCATATTTCTTGTCCTTGAAGGAGATTTACCACGTGTAGGTGCTATTGACTTGCTAGGGTCATCGATAACAAAAGGCTTTTTATCTTTTGCCAGAAGTTTCCCCAACAAATCATATTCTTGGAACAATTGATCAGTAAAAATGGTACTATTACCTTCCAATCATGACCTTATGATACACTCCACATAATGATGAAGATTGTTGAAGGGGTATTTAAAAAAAAAGTTTGATAACTGTCTGAATAGCACTCAAACGAACCAACTCCTACCAAGCAACTTCACTCCATATGTGGTAGGGAGAACATTTGCAGCAAAAGACACTTTCAACAGCTTTGGTAATTGACCAAGGCCGTGAAGCATGCCATCCATTGTCTCAGGATTTGGAGTCATAACTGAGTAACTAATATGATTGCCCTAAGCTGCACTAGTTGTGGCCAACGTTGATCCCTTTGTGTCCGACAACGAGATACATACTAGCAACGAATATAATAATGTAAATTTCAATTGTGGGTTTTTTAAGGAAATACTTACAAAGAAAAACAAACTTTCAAATTTCCACACAGCTTGGTTGGAAAACCTCAAGGCTAGTGTAGATGGAACAAGATGAGTTATAGCCTAAGTAACATGACACATTCTCTGTTGAAGTTTCTAAGTCTAACAGTTAAAAACCCTCCATGTACTTTCTGAATTATTCCTTCCTACTTGTTCTGATTAATTAACAAGTTATTTACCATGTAAATACCGAAAATAAACACAAGTACACGCTCAACACATTACAGATCATACACTGAAAGAAACAGAAACAAGCACACAAATGACACCGTTATTTTTGGACTAATTTTCCCAGAAAAACCCAATGTGAGAAAACCAGTGCAACTATCTGAGGGTTTGATTTATTAAACAGTTTCATAATACAATCTGGGTGCCAAATCCGGCTCACCCAACAAAGAAAAATCTCAGCAGCAGTACCTCTCCTTCCGAGACAGATGCTCAGGCTAAAACCCTGGATAAACACTCCGGCAGCTCTTCAACTCCAATATGCCCCACGAAAAACCCCAGCGTCAGCCTCTAGGGGTTGAGTCAGCCTCTTCTGCACTCTGCGTCAACTTTCCCAGCAATTCTGGTTGTTCCCGATAGTTCTGGCTTCTGCCCTTTGCGTCAGCTTTCTTGGCAATTCCGGTTGTTCCCGACAGTTCTGGCTCCTGCCCTCTACGTCAGCTTTCCCAGCAGTTCCCGGTTGTTCCCGGCAGTTCCGGCTTCTGCCCTCTGCGTCATCTTTCCCAGCTGCTACGTTGATCCTCCCAACACTATCTCTCCCTCTCTGCTTCTGTATTCACTGCCTGTCAGCTGCAACTCCAGATCACTCTCTCAACTTTCTCAACAAACCGAGCCCCAGAAAGTTGAAATCTTGATCTCTAGGTGTGTTCTCCAAGTGACCCTCAAGCCTCCTCTTATACTTTTCTCGTTGACAGAGCAACGGTCGAGATTAAGTCCCTAATCAACGGTTAAGATTAGATCTGGCTTGATCCATGACTTTTGGACCATTCTAACACAGTTTTATATTAATTCACATTAATATTTTAATTTCCCTAAGTTTAGACTTAGGGACTCCATTAAAAATATTAATTATTTTAATATCTCCCAAACTATTTAGCATCTGCCCAAACCCTTTCTGGGTATTGGAGATCTCATGTGCCTTAGCCTCTCCACCAAATTTCGTGGCTAAAGCACATCTAATGCTACCACAAATCAACACTCCCTCTTAGCAAGGATTGTGCTCTAGCAATACTCCTCACTAAGTATTACTCTGATCATCCAGCATCGGTCCCTGATGCTAGGCATGCTTCCCATCATCTGTATTGTTGCATCTCGTACTGCCACCCATGTCTGTCATTGCCACTGCTGCATCTGTATGATAGCTCCCTCTACATCTGCGTTGTTGCCCATGGTCTGCCACTGCCACTGCTACATCTGCACTGCATCCCCTCTCATCATGCTACACCGTGTTGCCCATAGCACTACCACTGCTAATTGTTGCACTGCAACTCAATTACTGAGAAGTAAGTAACTGATCTCCTAACTCTGACATCTCTGTCAGGCTAGAGACACTCTCGATGCTGAAGCTCCCTCTGTCGCTGACAAGTGCTCCCTCTCTGACCTCTGCGTTGTTGCAACAACTCCCTGCATCTCGCACCGTTGCACACCTCTTTGTGCCATCCTGCACTAGTGCAACACTCCCGTGCCTCTTGCACTGTTGCAGCCTGCTAGTCTCGCGTTGTCCTGGCCCCTGGGAATCCTGCACTGTAGCTCTCTCTGTCACTCCATCCTCATCTGTCTCTACCGACATTCGCCAATCTTGCTACTCCTCTTCGAGGCTCTCATAGCCAGGTATAATCCAAGAGGTTGGCGAATGTCTTGCTACTCCTCTTCGAGGCTCCCATAGCCAGGTATAATCCAAGAGGTTGGGTACTTCGAAGATCCTACCTCTCATCTTCTGTAGTCCTCCTGACTACAGCTCGATGTCTCCCCACTTTCGCTCAAGTGGTGTGTGTGCACTCATGGCACAGAAAGTCGAAAACTTGATCTCTTGGTGTGTTCTCCAAGTGACCCTCAAGCCTCCTCTTATACTTTTCTCTTTGACAGATCAACAGTCGAGATTAAGTCCCTAATCAACGGCTAAGATTAAATCTGGTTTGATCCATGACTTTTGGACCATTCTAACACAGTTTTATATTAATTCACATTAATATTTTAATTTCCCTAAGTTTCGACTTAAGGACTCCATTAAAAATATTAATTATTTTAATATCTCCCAAACTGTTTAGAATCTTCCCAAACCCTTTTTAGGTATTGGAGATCTCATGTGTCTTAGCCTCTCCACCAAATTTCGTGGCTAGAGCACATCCAATGCTACCCCAAATCAACATCCTCCCCCCCCAGTGTCACGTGTTTCATGTGTCGGACATGACACTTGGGTGACACGTGTGTCAGACAAGTTTGACTCATGTCCTGTTCGTAGGACACGAGTGTGACTGCTGTTAGACACGAAAATGGGTGACACATATCCGACAAGAGTTTGACTCGTGTCTTGTTCGTAAGACACGAGTGTCACTGCTGTCAAACACAAGCCTTATTGGTGCTCCGAAATTTGGACATGTGTCTACTGAAAAGAGCATCTTAAAGTCGATTTATTGCCTCATTCTCACACAATTCAGTGACAAGCTTGGAGCTCTGAAGGGTTTTGGAATGCAGCTAAGGGCAATTAAGCAATGCTAAAAGGCATTCCAAGTTCTGGGAAGTGGAATTTTCTAGGCCCTCCTATTGCTATGCAACTAACTGTAATGCAAGTAAAAATAAAAAAATTTATCTTTCATTTTCATCCTTTTACTTAATTTTTTAACATTAACATTAATTGACTCAGGATGTTTGAGAGTGGTTCCTACCTCATTAGATTTCATATGGAGAAAGTAGAATTTTAGATACCACTCAAAATCCAACAAACTTAACAGTTTTCCAGGATTTCAAGATTAGGGGGGATTGCAATGTTTCCATTGGATTTTGTCATATATGAGGGTATGGAACTAGCATTTAATTAAGAGGACCAAGCCCTCTATGTACCTCGATGTTGATGGCATTGATTGTTGAACTCCTCTATCATGACCCTAGAAAAAATGTACCCATCACTTGAATAGAGTCTCGATTTGACATGTTAAGTTTTCTCTATCTTATTTTAATGCTTAGAGGGTGATATTGATGATGGGGATTCCAATATAGGCAATGATTTGATGATATGTACTACTAGTTATTTGTTGTAGCATGATTTTTTTTGGGCATTTAGGGCCTTGTTGTTGATGTATTTTTGGCTTAGAGATCGATTGCACTCAATGCTCTTTTGGTTGTATATATTAGTTGTATGATTGGATTTGTATCATCATCATTTAAATGTTTTATATATTTAATATTTTATTTGTAATTCACTAATTTGTTATATTTTTTAATATAGAATATATAACACGTCCTCCATGTCATGTTCTGGGGGGTCACTGTATCACATCACTCACGTGTCTTCTGTGTACTGTGTCCTTGTGTCATGTGACTTAGGTTATAGCACAAAGTGTTTCTTCTGCATTTTGTACTCCATGAAAACTCATTCAGCTCAATGCATTCATCTCAGCAATAACATTAATGAGATTTCCTTTGTCATAAAAGTTTTCTCTCCTCTTTTAAACTGTTACTTGGATTAAGGGCTTGTCTTTGTAACCAACACAGAAAATGGCCAAAGGCACTTGTCAAATTGGACAGAGGAATCAGAGACTTCTCCATCAATACCAACCAGCACACTGAAAGATCAAGTGCTCCCCACTCTCAAGAGACAAAAGACAGGATTAAGAATTAAAGGCAAGCAACATGATCAGAAAATTAAAGGAGAACAATAGAAGTAGAGAAAAAAGAAGGATGGGTGAACATGATAGATCAAAGAAGGAAGACATTGGGCTAATTTACCATGTCTTACAGATGAAGACCCTAGAAAAGATGGCTACAATGATTGCACATTACCACAAATGGCAGAAGCCTTAGTGCAGAAGCAAAAGAACTTGAATGAGACAATAATTCAAAGAAGCTACACCCAATGGAAACAGTTATGGCTAGATGTAGAGACTAGATAGCCTAGCATTCTTTAGAAACAAAATTACCTGCACATAAAAACTCATGAAGTCCTTCGTAGAACCATTCAAATACAATCATTCTAAAAATAATCTGCTTAAAACTTCAAGTGATGCTTCTTTCGGAAAATCTTTGTGAAACAACTTAGTTGATAGGGTTTCAAGGCTGAAATAACAAAATCTAACCTCATTAGAAGCAGAATTGAACTCACAAATCTCAAAAACTTTGAAGATTCAGATATATTCTCACAAAGACAAAATATGCCCCTGTACACAGAGGTAGACCTTATGTTCTTAAAAATCAAGCCATCTACATATTCTTCCCCAAGCAAAAACCAGAGCTATATTAGATCAGCTAAAGCCCTCACAGAAACCTGTATCAGCCATAAATATCGTTTGTGTTTCTCAAAGGAAGCACATCATATTGAAGACAACATGTAATCCTAGAGACAAGCCTAAGCTAACTGAAAGCAAAAAACCGGATCTAGTGATGCCAAAATGGTATAGATCTATTCTCGGTAACTATAAATGCTGTCAGATCTAGAGATGAACTAGTTCATTTCTTTACACATGAACAACTAAGGAAACATTCAATTATATGCTAGAGATTCATCAATTAGTTTCAATTCTTTTAGGGAATAACTTGAGAACTTTGCAAGTACCTTTCCATTACAGAAGTCAAATTCTTCAGAAAGTTTTCAAACAATCAAACAATTATTCTGGGAACTTCCAAAATAAGATGCTAGAGACATGCAAATGACATATTTATTTCTAATAGTGGTAAAACCACACAATTAAATGTAGAAAAGCTATTTTTCAAAATGATATTGAATTAAAAGTTCCAAAAGAACACACCTCCAAGCCTGCCCCAGCACGACGGAGAGCTTTGACCCTCTCCTGGTTCCCATTCATGACTTCTGTATATAGGAGCTCATCCTTAGATAGCTGAGCACCCATTTATTACAAAATCCTGCATTCGTGTTTCAATTTTTCATTACTGTATCTTTCCCAAGTAAAGCAACAAATATAGGTGTATCTGTTGGAAAGCAACTGTGACAAGAGACCATTTAATTCATATTTGGAAATTTAAAGTATCAAGATTCAAAACAATCACCTTATCTGTGAAAATAGCAAAGAAATAAATATTATATCAATCTTACGATTATTTGGATCATGTCAGTATTATATACTTACCATCAGATATTCCCTCTCATTTCATGTAAAAGAAGAAATTGGTTTCCACTAACATTTATCAAAGACTGCAACACAAACAATTAAAATTTTGGAAAAGAATGTTTGCAGACTAAATAACAACTATTCAGAACAAATTTGATTCCACGTAGATCGAGAACAACGGTTGAAGTAACCATTATACTGTGAAATATTTTAAGTTTTAACTATAAAAATAGCCTTGGATGCTATTAGATATCAGATCTACCAATTCAAAACATTAGATTCTTAAACCAAACTCCATTGCAATCATGCACAACAAGAGGACAAAGAAAACAAACTGGCAGACATAATGATGGCTATCAAATATTGATGAAGCACTTGCAAAAGGAAACTATGGCATCTAGCAGAAGGAAACTATGACGTCATGCCAATATAAATTGGCATAAAGGCCAATTAAAAAGCCAGAGAGCCTAGATAATCTCTACTTTGTGTGCATGTGTCTGAGCAAATGTGTATGTGCATATTTATTGCCATAAAACAGCCAATTTATCTACTTGAACACCTTGACGACAGCTTGAAAATAATTTAAATGATATAATTAAACTAAGTTAATTACTGCCAATGGGGTCATGACCCAATGGTGATGATGGTGGCATGCTAGGCCACCATCAAAAGTTCCATTCTCTGAAAGTATGTTTCTAGCAACTGGGGCCAAGTGCAAGTCTTGGGTGGTTTGAACTTTGCTGGAAGAGAAACCCTTATTGTGGAAACTCGGCCACCATCCAAGGGTCCTGTTGCCGCCTCGCTTACACACCTAAGTTAATGTGGGAAAAATCCTCAACCCCACTAGGTGTGGCCTTGGTGGCAAAGCTCAGAGAAAGGGTTGTCACCTAATCCCAACTCTCTCTGTCTAGGCTTTCTTCTAGCTAAAGCCAAGGCGGGTGGACCCTAAGGAAGGTTTCTAAAGGAAAGACTTGTTGAGAGCAACAAGTTCTGGGAGATGAAGGGCAAGACAATCACTTCTCAATGCAACTTGATTTAAAATTAGCAAGTACAAGACTTTATAAACAATGTAAAAGATAAAGTTGATTAAAGATCAGTACGGCATTCAACAAAAGTAAAGATGAGAAACCAATGCCTTATAAACAATGCTCAAGTAAAGATTATATACATGCAAAATGGAAATAACACTTCAAGTTCCAAGGATACCAATGCTACCAAACAAGTGTTAGTACAAGATGATAGCATAAATTGAAATATGAGCAACAAAATAGATCTAGCAAAGATGAATGAAACTTGTAATTCTACTTCAAAGATAGGTACAATGTAATGTGCAAGCAAGATATAATACTCACAAATCAACAATATGTTATGAATAAAATATATATAAATAATATAAATAAACAATAATGATAATAATAGTTAATTAAATAGTAATTATTTACTGAAGAGGCATGTCTCTAGGGACATGACCGTTCATGAAGGGGCACTTGCCTAGCATTATAAGCAGACCCTCATTTGTAACAATCATCGCCTCAGATCTCTTTTGTATTCAAACATATATATATTATCCTATGATGGATACCTTTATATTTCAGATATTTTGAATCTCTTCACTGCGTATACGAACTTTGTTCGTTACATTGGTATTGTTACCACCACCCGTGGGTGACACCCATAAGAGAAAATTTTATGCTAGACTGTCTTCAGCCGGCAGCCCCTTGCAGCCACCAGATAACTTGATGTGCCACCATCTCCACCACCTAAGCCAGCGATTATGCTCCCTCGCCCATCTGTTATGATCGTATGTTTGAAGGTGGGCCTTCCAAACCCAAAGGTATGGCTTTCATTATGTAGTTGGGTATATTTGCTTACTTATCATGGACACTTCTAGGCATGGATTAGTGGGGGGATTCAATGGAAAGAATGGGCTTGGTTTGTACTATTTTCCCCTTGTCCAACTTGATTACTAACCTTGTATCCCAGTGCCATGGGATCTCCTTTATTGGCTACTAGCTTTAAGAGTGACACTATATGGAAATCCCTAATTTGGTTGCGTGGTCCTACTTCCTGACACCACATACATCACTCCGCTCCACTCATTATAACCCCTTTTCACATGTTTCCCATCCAAGTCCACATTCGTCCATTGGGTCCACAAGGAAATAACCTCCTCCTCCCCTTGTCCACACTTTGGGTCGAGCGTGGAAAGATGCCCCAGAGGTTGATGCAGCTAAAAATAAAGTAAAAAGCATAATTTGGCCACTCTCAATAGGAAATGTACTGCAAAATGCAAAATATGGTTGGGACATACACATTTAGCACGTGGGCAAAAACCAACATGATCACTAACCCCCTATCACCATGGCCATCACCCTGGTTCCTAGGGCCCGTATATGAGCCCCCTGCATCATGAAGGAACCCATGATTGTTCCAACACCTAGTGGGTGATGAACTGCCCAACCTTAAAGGGGTAATCACGGCTACATCATACATATCATGCTCTCATTCCATGGAGCCCCAGGCAGTTAAAAGAAAGAGAGCAATAAAAGGCAAAAGGCATATGAAGAAGGGTGGTAAAACAAAGATCGGGGTAACTCATGTACCACGATTCCTCCCTCCTACGTCTATACACCCAAGTGTGGGCTCCCCCGATCATAGCTACCCTTGTACTATGACATGTGGCTTGGAGCCTTCCCTATTAGTTTTTGTAGCATCGAAGGTGTTCTAATCTCGAGACTTAGCGGAGAGGCTAAAACACAAGAGTTCTCCATAACCCAAAATTTGTTTCTGGAAATTCCACCTAGAAGTGTCTCAATAAGTTTATTAACTTATTTTTAAATATTTCCTAAGTCTAAACTTAGGAAAAGGGGTTAATTAATCAGTGTTAATTGAGAAAAGTGTGAATCATCTAGACTCTCACATGGATTGACTAGGAAATAATCTCAGCCAGTGATTAAGATTTAATCTTGGTCATTGGAGTCCCAACTGGAGATTATAAGAAGAAGTCGATGGGTAGATGGAGGAACACACTTGAGGCACAAGAGATCGATTTCCTTGGGAAATTGGACTTTCTAGAGAGTCACAGCAAGAAGAGTTTGAGCCAAAGAAGGGAAGTAGTGACAGAGAGGGGCAGAGATAGTGAGTCTGGAAGAATTTCTTCCACTTCTGGAGAGTCAGAAAGAGGAGGCTGAGATTTTCTCAAGGAGGTTGTGCAGAGGCAACGTAGAGCCTCAAGAAAATTTGATCCAGCTGAAGAGGAATGTGTTTTTAGTTCTAGAGGTCGGGAAAGTTCTCCAGAGGGCCGAAGAAGCATTTTCCCAGTCAGCAGCAGGCAAGACGACTAGATTGGCAATTGATTCAGGCAAAGCGTTTAAGGGACTCCGCTAGGGTGACGCGGGGCCTGGGCAGAGCTGGTCAGACGGCTAGCTTTTAGAGGTAGTCAAGTGTCGGGATTGCTTGGAGTGAGGGTAAATTCCCTCAAATCTTTTTTGCCAATATTCCTCCTAGATAGATTCGCCAGTTTGGCGATATTTATTGTACTAAGAATTTCTCACTGCTACTTAATAATAAAAACCCTCAGCTACTACATCGGTTTTCCCAAGTTTAGTATTTCTTGGGACTTTAGTCCAAAAGTAACTGTCAAATTTATTGTGTGTGCCGGTGTTTTCTCAGTTTCCAGTTCATCTTTCGCAGTATTTTTATTTGTGAAGATTGTAGTGTGATTAATTTGATGTTGTCGTAGCAATAAATTGCTAAGTTAATTAACGGTTAGAAGAATTAATTCCAGTTGTTACAATAGAGTTTCAGTACTGAAATTTTCACATTCCTCTGATGCCCCACTCTGTTCCATCATTATATCACATGACACCTGCCACATGACAGATGTACCATGGACCTGTCACTCCCTTAGGAGTTGAAATCACCTAATAGGTCCTTGATTAACCTCCTTCTTGAACTTGAAGACACATGTACACTCTAAAGCCCATTATGGAAGGGCATGCCACTATGAAGTGCCCACTTGGTTCCATAATTTGCAAGCTCCTTTTCTCAATTACACTAATGATTTGTTGTACTAGAAGGTGAGGAGACGCATTGGATCTTATATAGAATTGAAAGTGGGTCTTCATCTTGGGGTTTGGTCTCCCTATACGGGGTCCAAGCCCTCCAGAGGGTCATATTGGCACGTGTAGGGTGTGCATTGAGAGCCATGGGCTTCCAATATAGCAAAGAGCAGATAGTCGTGCCATGGGATCCTTCAGTACCATTCATTGCTTGCTCATGTTCCACTTGTTTGATGATGATGATGCACCTAGACCACCTTGTCCAACCGGCTACACACTTGCACCACACACTTGGCAGTTGATCTAGGGCCCAGATGGGATTCTGTCTCACCATGGGAGACAAAGGGAGGGCTTGCACCATTGTTCCAGTTGTTGTAGATGGGGTACATGCTTGTTCGATTCATTTGGAGACCATGAGGATGTTTTTGTGCCCGCATAGCCACTTGCATAGGTCATTTCCTTGGAAATCAAGGGGTCATCCTCGTCATCACTATTTTTGGAGCCCTTCCATTCTTTTTGGCACATATTAGACTTCACTAGGCCTTTCAATGGCCCTCCTAGCTACTCATTTGTCTTTTCGGCCCTCCTAAGAGGATTATTTTTATATTATGGAGCTATTTGGTGGGCTTGTCACCAAAAGGTTGTTATTTGTACATGATTTTATTATTGGGGACATCATTAGGCCTAATTAGACAATTTGAATCCCTTACAAGATCATATAAATTAATGGGAGGTTCATTTCAGTTCTCATCATCACTTGGATTTGGGATATATCTCTCTAAAGATTTTGGACCTGCAATTTGTGGAATTATTTGGATGATTAAATGCATTTTGATGTGTCAAATATTTTCGCTATCTTTCTTGGAGCTTCTATTTTGCTAATGTGATGGATGGATATACTCTCTTGTCATGTAAATGCTCTTTTTTATGTGAATTTCTTGATAATTTGTGTCTAATGTATGGAATGTGATGCTTTGATTTAACTTTTGCCCTAAAATTTAATGTGAATTTATGAAAAACTTGTAATCTTGGCTCGTTGCATATGTTATTCATCTTGGCAAGGAGAATGAATCCTACGGGTAGGTTGTGCACCTTTTACCTTAAAACTCCATCAAATTTTGCATATAGAAGTATAAAAGTCTAAAGTTGTCTTGTAGCTACATCCATTAGTAGTGAAGTTGCTTCTTTAGGCCTCCTTGAAGAGCGAAGTTCCCGAATCTTGATCATTTTGACTCCAATCTTTCCAATAGCCATGCACTGGTCCTAGATCCTTGGTGGTCGTATTAAATTAATGAAATATCGTTCTTTCACCTCTTTTCTTCCTCTTTTCTTCGTCCTCTAAGGATAAGGAGATTTTCTAGGGCTTGGTGCGAAATTTTAGGGAGGCGGAATTTTAGGATTTTGACTGGACAAGTTTCTTCATTTATGTCTCCTTTAGACATCCTCCAGTGTTGAACGAATTCCAACGGTGGAATTTCAAATAAATTGATGCCCTAGCTATCACACCAAGAGGCAACCCTTGAAATTTCTTTGATTTGGGGATTTCTTGAAGGTTTGCACTATTAGTTCATCATTCAAAACCTTAAGTTATAAATATAGGTGATCATTGGATAAGCCTTTACCGTGGTATATCTCTTAACCCTTGGTCTCTTATAGGATTTCTCTCAATGGGTTTTTCATGGAAAGTCACCCTAGTTTTTCCCAAAGCTCACACTTTAATTGAATTTTTCCATTGAACGAGCCATCCTTACCTAACTTTAAACCCTAAAATAAACAAATCAATCCAGTTTACCGAGAAATTGCAGCTGGAAGATCAAGAGAAAGACAAAAAAGCCAAACATCGGCAAAACAAGAAAGTGTTACAATAGGAATATAAAGATCTTGTTGATATGCATTACAAGGAAGTAATGGAAAAGGATGAAGAAATTTCTCACCTCAAGGACCACGTTGAAAAATTGCTTGCACAAGTCAAGAAGACTAAGGTCACAAAGAAGGAACTCAAGAAGCATTTATCAAAACAAGAAGAAAATTTATGTTTAAAGAACCTTGATAAAAAATTATTAGAACAAATCAAAAGTTTGAAAGATGAAGAGGACATTAAGAATAAAGTCAACAATCTAGAAAGTGAAGAACTTTCACATCTAAGGAATCATAATCAAAACCTTCTTACGCAAATAAAGAAGCTTAAAAGTGACAAGAAATCGCTAAAAGACAAGTTAGAAGTTAGAACAATTTACTCAAGAAGAAGTATCAAAGTCTCCAATTGTAACAGTCCAAGTTGAAGATAAAGGATGAATATCGATCCAGTGAATATCACAACTCAAGAAGAGGATAAACCAATTGAAGTGAAGACATACACGGAAGTTGCACTTCCAGCAACAGAAATTTCAAGAGAAGATATTGTAATTAATCAAGCGACCTTTGTACCTGAAAGAAATCAGATACTTTCAACAAATCGAGAAATCACCACAAACAGATTAAAGGGAGATCAAATCACAAGAAGAACTTATCATCATCCAAATTATAAAATTAGATATCTTAACCAGTCTGTATACCCAAACTAGAAACAAGTGACTTATGTTCCCAAGAACGTCAATGTCACCATAATTCAGTTGTGATAAAAATTCATCTCATCTTTCCATTAACTACAAGATTCCACAAAAAATTAATTTAGGATGGTCAGAACCCTACTCAGTTCGACTATTTTGTTTATCACTCAAAGGATCTTATCATCTTGTATCAACAAAGACGACAAATCAATGAATTCCAAAAGATATGAATAAATTACAAACACAAAGAACAGATGATACACCTTATCAGTAATAAGCTTCGATGACAGAGCTTTTTGAAGAGGAAAACAATGTTATGAATAAAATATATATATAAATAATATAAATAAATAATATGATAATAATAGTTAATTAAACAATAATTATTTACCGAAGAGACATGTCTTTAGGGACATGACCATTCATGGAGGGTCACCTTCCTAGCATATAAGCAACCCTCATTTGTAACAATCATCGATTATCCTAGACTTAAAATAAATAAATAATAAATAAAAAACAACATCGTTTTATATATCTTTTGTTTATCAACTTATATTATATAATATATCCTATGATTGACCTTCATATTTCAGATATTTTGCAGTGGTATGATCCGGATTGTCCACAGCCTTTGTCATTGGTCGACGTTTCAACCCAAGGGGGTCATATCAGAAATAGAAGATAGAGCAAATCTTTCATTCATCTTCTATCTTTCTTATTTGTCCTGATGATGGACCCCCTTTGGGGTTTGAAACGTCGACTCAATGAACAAAAGACTGTGGACAATCCGGATCATACCACTGCAAAAAACTTCCACATAAGCCTAAAATCTAACACATTACTTCCCTGTACAGAGGGGAAACATGGAAGGAGATCTATCTTCTCGAAATCCTGAGGATAAAAATTGAGAGGAGAACGGCTGACCTGCAATTCCTGAAACGAGCAAATCTTTCATTCATCTTCTATCTTTCTTATTTGTCCTGATGATGGACCCCCTTTGGGGTTTGAAACGTCGACTCAATGAACAAAAGACTGTGGACAATCCGGATCATACCACTGCAAAAAACTTCCACATAAGCCTAAAATCTAACATTTCAGATATTTTGAATCTCTCTGTTGCGTATACGAACTTTGTTCGTTACATTGATATCAAAGCGTCAATGACCTTTGTTCATTACATTGGTATCAGAGCATAACATAACTTTGTTTATTACATTGATATCGAGCCACATTCTCTGATCCTAGGCTTTGGCCATTAAGTCTTCGTCAACCTTGTCGCGATCACAATTGAAGCATTTCGCTACACAACTTTTGGAGCTTCTCCATTTCGCTAGTGTTTCTTCATCAACCTTGTTGTGATTGTTAAATTTTTTCTTAGGGCTATATTTTTCTTTGCTTTGATAATTGCATTTCAACATTTGCATATTAAATTGACCCCATAGGATCATGTCATTATTCAAATTTACAACATTATTCAGCGACATATGCAATTATATAGAAAGAACAACATCATCATCAATGCAACGGAACATAAAGGAACAATAGAAGAAAAGAATTCAGACATAGAGACACCAAAATTGGTCGGAGACCAAGGCAAAACCCACTACGGGAAAAACCCTTTAAAATTCTTCTTCTTATTAGATTGTTTGAATGATTCAACAAAGAGAAAGTACAATGATCCATATCTTTCATCATCAACCTATCCAACATAATCAACTAGACAATATCTATGAGATGAACCCAGCCATGCCAATAATCCAAAACCCTGATTCAGAAGCTTGTGATCAATTGTTACTAACTGAGGTCGGTTGTCAAACTTTGCGGTCAACTGGAGAAATCTTCGGTCAACTGAAAAATTCAACCTTTAAGTTCCAGTCGCAGGGAAGATGTGTCATGCACACGGCTGAAAGGCTTCGTTCGAAATTTCTCCATGACATGCCTGTGGCTGAGACCCAAAACCCTAAAAACAAAGATGCAAGCTTCGAACCCTGCAAGTTCAGACCTGTGCGAACCAATCTCCGCAAACTTGCCTCAGACCTATGCAAGCCAAACCAAAGAAGAGAATTGAAGAATACTCCATGATGATGTCCAAATGAGGTTCACTTGACTTGTATTTATAGCCTTCCAAGGGGGTCCAATTTTCTTTAGGGCCGACCTGATCAAATATGCACATGTGGGCTTTTAATTCAAAAATGCACTTTTCCTTGTCCAAATTGAGCACTTCAATAGTCAAAATTGGTCCTCTCTAAAAGAGGAATCTCATCCCATGGTTGGAATTTGTCACTGAGTTTCCAGATTAACAGTGATCACGATTGAAGCGTTTCAAATATTCTGAATCTCTTCACTGCATATACGAACTTTGTTCGTTACACTGGTATCAGAGTGTAACAAAACTTTGTTTATTATACTGGTATCAGAGCCACATTCTTTGATCCCAGCCTTTGGCCATTAATTCTTCGTCAACCTTGTTGCAATCACAATTGAAGCGTTTCGCTACACAACTTTTCGAGTTTCCCCATTTCTTCGTGTACCAAGTGTTATGAAGATTATTGTGAAGTACGAACTTTATTCGTAACACAATATGCCAAATAAGATAATGTTAGACAAATGAATGAAAAACTTAAACTATGTGAAATGCAAGGACCATGGTTGATTTTAATTAAATGTATAATCTATGGTAAGAAATTTCCCTTCAATTTCGTACAACAAGGTAAAGATTGGGGTGAGTTGCAAGGAGGATAAGCTGAGTAGGCACAAGTCAATCATTAACGATATCCTTCCTAGGCTCCTTGCAATCCACTTGTCTCCGTTCCTACAAGAGATCGGCCACAAGAGAACTGCAAGGTCACGTGTTTTAACCTTATTCTGTACTCAAGCGAAAGAAAGCCGGACAGACTTGTCCTAAAGTTTATATGCAAGCTTATGCTTTGAGGTAGATTTTAGAAATGCAAGTCTAAATCTAATATGCAAATGAGATACCTAAATGTTAATGAAATGTATTCAAAAAGATATAGTGATAAGAATATGCTTCAAATAAAGAGATAGCAAATAAAATTGCGATCAAGATTAAATTAAGCACAATATGACATAAACTTGTAACAATGATCAATGAAGCATGTGCCAATTACTCAATGAAAACAATGTCAATAAAAGATAATTAGATCAATAGTTGAAATACTAACTCAATTGCCTTGAATCCAAAGTGCTCTATAAAAATGTATCTTCACTTATAATGTGATATACTATGACAATTAAACCAAGTGAAAGTTGTATCATAAAGCACAAGAAAATATATAGGGTAATGAGTTGCTCAAATTTGTAAATGGAATGTAAATTGAGCAAACGAAGCAAAAATAAACAATTAGATTGTTAAAACTAGATTGTGAATAAATGAAGTTAACAAACTATAATAAACTTGCAAAATTTGTTCCGAGTGTAGAGATTTGCTCAAAGTTAATTTTCCAAATGAAACAAGTTGTAGATGAGTTGAGCATGAAACTTGAGGTATGTAAATGTTACAATCTAGATGAAAACTATGCTAACATGAAATTACAACTAGATGGCATTTTAAAATTGGGGATGGTGCCCCAAGCTCCAAATAAAAATAGTGTTTTATTATTATGATGTTACAAAAAGAGAGTGTTTGACCATGAAAAGGCCTCAAATCTTTAAGGAAGGTTTTACAATTGATGTTAAATCTTTAAAGAAGAATGAACCTTCCCTTAAGAAAGCAGTGAGGAAATTACACACGGTTGGAGGCAATGAGGTACAATAGGATGATCCTCAATACAATTTTTAAAGACTTTTACTCTAATCACAGCCTTGACTAATATGAGAGGCTGCCTCTAGATGCTCGTTGTTTTGATTGAGATAGACAGCCACCTCCTCACTGTTTTGAGAGAGATATATGGCAGCTTCCTATTTGCTCACGGCCAGGGAAGAGAAAGGCCCTCAAGTGCTCACGACCAAGTGAGTTTTATGCTCCAACAAAGTGATGGCAGTATGCAAAAAAATTGTGAATAATTTCCAGCCTTGAGCTCTTTAAATCCATGCCAAATATAGATGAGAAAAACTCCTAAATCAAATCTGGTTTTCCATGCAAAACCTCCTCCAAGGATTCGTGGATGACAGTAAGAAAATAATGCAAGAATATTTACAAATAGTTGACAGGAATTAGATCAAGGATTGTTAGGATGACTCCTCTGCTTGATTAGCCACTAATATGCTCTATCCCAGTAGATTTGTTCAATAGAAGCGCAATGTTTAAAACAGGTATATTGAAATGGATTTAGTCACAAGCCAAGGCCAAGGAGACCCTTGTACAACAAATCAAATGATAAGACTTGGAAAACAATATGTAGGTTCTTCTACTTCTATGTTCAAGAGTGGGATAGTTCAACTGAGAATTCCCCCTCACACTTGAGACTCTCTACACAATTTCAAGATAAATTGTTCGATCCATTATGGTTAGATGATACAATGAAATAGAAAACTCCAGAAATTTAACCGAAATTTTACTAAAACATCATGATCTAGAATACTTCTCCAACCCAAATACTAGTGCAAAATAACTAGACACTAGTAAATCTACGAGAGCAAATGGAAAAAACAATAAAATGATCACCAATAGAACAATAAGCACATAATCAAAAAATTCATACAATATCCATCGAAGAAGAACACCACATATGAACCCCAAAGTCTTTATTATTGCATCAAAATGAGAGTACACAAAGCAGTGTAATCTCCCCAAGCACAAGAGCTCGTTTTTTCATGAGAGAATAGGAGCCAATGGCCCATTTAAATACGATAATGGGAGCAAACCCCAAGAGACATCCCATATGACAAGTGCAAGTGGAGACAATCCCAAGAAGACAAGTCGAAATCCAAGTGTAGAGCTGATATGACACATGCGAGATCAAGCAAGTCGAGTTTCCTTGGTTGCCCCAGCGTATTTCTCATGTGCACAATTTCGATTACCAAATTTGAAGATCTATTAGTGAAGAGCGAGCCAACTCCCATCGAACATTAACAACCACTCAAGAGGAGTGACACCTCTCCATATCAGTCCCAAATCCCATGTGTAGCAGTTGCCAGCAAGGAATGTGTGGGCCTGGACTATCTATTGCAATGAGCTAACTTAAGTGTGGCTGCCATGTGTAGATGGTGAACTGAAGTAACATGGGGCCATGTCTCCATTAAAATAGCAATCAAATCACCCCATACCATATGTTAATTCTCCCAAATAAATCGAGTTTCCAAGTCACCAAATCAAACCCTCTATTCTAGCCCACAAATTCAATTTCCTCATGATCCATAACTCTAGTGATGAATCATGTGCCTTATCATCATTTGACTGCCTTTTGACTTCAAAGAACTTCCCAAGTCATTTCCATATCATTTTGTCACATGGAGTTATTTATTTTTCTCCATTTTATTTATTTATGGGTCATTTTATTGCCACATTTTCCCCTAGACTTAGGAAAAGTGGGTTTTGAGGATCTATAAGTGATTTTTTACCACTCAAGGTGTGTCTTAATATAAAGTTGAGGTATAGGGGTCCAATTTCGACTACTCATACCCTCTACAACTTCTCTTGACATCACTTATTACAATTTACATAGAAAATTTATAAAAAAATCTTGTTTTGTGGGAAATTTTAATAATTTAAAAAATGACACCTAGGCCTAATTAAATTCCGCAAAATTTCACGCATGATCTAACATGGTAATATATATTGACTCTAGACACTAGGACTCACTTAAGGCCTTACCATCAAGCCACACTCCAGCATTGGGGTTATGTCTGGGAGAAAAAACTCAATTAATTATTAAGCACTGAAAAGCACAAATAATTAATTAAGTGAAAAAAACTCCCTAGAGTGAACTCACTTGATAGCAAATTCCTAAGCTGGCCTGTTACATGACTTTATTTCATCATGTTAGCATCACTTTACAATATCCCCGTAGGGCTGCGAAATCTAAGTACAATAAAGAAGAAGAGAGCGAAGAATTAGAAGCCTTGATGATATTTGGAACTTTGTAAGTACAAGAATGCTCTAACATATCCTTGGGCATGGAGCCTTCAAGTTTCCTTCAATGGTCATGATATCTGGAACTCTATAAATACAAGAATGCTCTAACATATCCTTGGGCATGAAGCCTTCAAGTTTCCTTCAATGGTCAACAAGCCCATTCCCCGAAGGCATGTTTCTAGCGACTAGAGCAAAGTGTAAGTCTTGGATAGTTTGAACTTTAATGGAATAGGAGTACCCCTTATTACATAAATTTGACCAAAGACAAGCTAAATGTTGTTCAAGAATGTGAGACACGTGTTTCATAGGTCAGCTACATGGAACATTGCGATTCACCCTTTAAGGGGTTGGGTATGCTTTTCAAGAGCAATCGATGTTTAAGGAAGAATTCGCCAAAAACAAATTTTAACAAACAATTTCAAAATGCAAATTCACCTTAGTCAAACTTTAGTTGTAGTCAATTAAGCTCAGTCATCGTTAACATTAAATTGGTATTGCAATAGTGCAAACATCACTATGCCACGATTTTTACCCCAAAACAATATTATTGCCATTAAAGAACATGAAGATTTCGTTCTCAAAAATATCATGATAATATTGTAAATATCACGATACTATTGCATGACGCATGAAAATATCACCCTACCCATGGACAGTGACACATAAAGTCGATTTTTTGTCTTTTTTAATATTTTGTTTTAAATTTTCCAGTATTTAACGATATTTTCACAAATTTTCTAATATTTTCTTTTTTGGGATGTTGGCAATATTTTTCCCAACGCAATGTTTGCTATATTGCATTAAAACCTATGTTGCATGAGATTCTGGAACATGGGAATGTTGGGAACTTGGGTATGGGTGCCTGAAATGGCTAGAAGTTTCCCCAAAGTTTACAAGAAACAGATAATCGGGAAGTAAGTATTTATATAATAAAAAAAATTAAAAAAAATAAAATAAAATAATTATTTATATAATAATCAATATTAATATATAATCTCTCTTATATATAAATATATTCTCTAGGTGTCTCTCTCCCTAAGTATCTCCCTTTTATATATATAAAATGTCGAGTTCATTATCAGTTCTCTGACATGTTTCTCTAGTTATTCTTACGAGAAAAAACAACTCTAATGTTTAAGCATTGACTGCCACATACAATATGCACACAGAAACTTTTGTGATATATATACATAAACAACAAAAGAAATACTCATCAACATGACATCCCAGATATCGCCCTTACGTCGAGGTGCCACACGCTTCCCTAACCCATCAAGAGATTGCTTCAGTTTCTCAATTAAGGATATTGGCATTAAGGATGCCTTTGGTCTTCAGCATATTTCTCTATACGCTTTGTATTCACCAACCCCAGGGAAAGCCGAAACTCCAACAACAAAAAACAGTCTTCAAATCCCCCAGAACTTTCTCCAGCTCCCATTGCAGCTCCTGCTAAAAAGGTAACATTCCCATACAGTTCCAAAGCTCTCGGGAGCATGGGAACCATTTGAACGGTTTTCCCACCTCTCGGGAGCGGTTTCAGTGTAACAGAGATTAAAAGACTTTCAAAACTAGTCAACGTTTTCTCATGCTTAATTGTGGTCAATGGCATTTTTTTCTAGGTTATAAAGATTGAGAAAACCCCCAAATACTTCCCCTCATTTCGAGGATGATACCCAAGGTAACCATAGAATCTTTAAGGAACAAGGCTAGTCAACGATAGGGCTCGAAGCCATTACAACAATATACTCAACATTAGCTCAACATGTCAATTGTGGGAATTGAACTTGAATGGAGAGGATAGCAATCATTCCTTCCAACCGCTAGAGCTAAACCCAATTGACACGTGAACAAACATGCATATATATTAGTTTTCCCTTATATTTTTTTTTGTACATGAATTTTATTTTAAGAAAACGCATGTCCAACAATGTTATATATGGTGTAAGTGAAATAAAAGTTTACAAGTGTCTCTTGTTGTGTCATTGAAACTTCTAGATCCTTATCTTGAAGCTAATTTAAAAAATACTTTCATGTTGAACATTAATAAAATTATCTTATTTTGTCTCACATTCGATATGCATGCATAGAAAATATATTACCTATGGAAATCAAAGTCAAAGTCCTAAAACATATTGTAATATAACATCTTAATTTTGAACAAGAACCCAAAAATATATATAAATTTTTGAAATTGTTTTCTTAGCTTCTTCACAAAAATACATATTTTATTAGCCAAATATTTAGTACTGAGAATTTCTACATACATCATAGCATATGGACAATATGCACAATCAATGTGGAACAATAGAGTAACCATATTAAGAGAATGAATCAAAAGTTTCCTAGGGAAACAACAAAATATAAAAGACTCAACTAATTGATGATCTTCCATATACCTAATACCTTGACCTCCCCTAGATAACCTATTTCCTATACCACTAAACCATTAACACACATCACATTTTTTCCCTAATATTATATTGACGTTACATGGAGAATATACAAAATGGTGTACAAATTTCCAAAAGTGCATTAAAATATAATACAAAAATATAAAATATATGCCAGCGTTATATAGTTATTTTATTAAGTGACATGAGTCAAATCGTAATATTATAATGTCAAGTTAGAGATTTGGTGGTTTAACCAATTACAGGTGCTAATATAATGATGTATTAAGTGTTGAGTAACTTGAGAGTTGTTAGAAAATTAAGGGTTTTGATCACATTTACTTGATTTTCTTATTCTTGATAATTACTTGTGAATTAGATGTCTTCTTATTACCTCTTAGAGGTTCTTCTTATTCATCAAGCAATTATACAGTAATTCCAATATGTAGGAAAGTAAAGAACACAGAAGCACAATACACAAGACATAGACATTTACCCTAGGAAAACCCCTTAGGGGAAAAACCCAGCAATATTTCTTTAATATCAAAGTCAGCCTTGCCACCCAAGATCAAGTCGAGCCCTCTCCAAACCAAGCCTTCCAAGTCTAGGTCAAACCTAGTCAAAGCTTCCCCAAAAAACCCTAGCCAATCAACTTCAAATTCTAGCAAGATGTTGTAGTTCAACCCTACAACTAGTACAGTGAAATTCGAACCTACAGTAGACCCCCAACAACAAAAACTGCCTCCCACACGTGAACTACAAGAGAGAGAAACTAGGTCAAAAACAAAAATTTTCTTCTTTCCGAGAGCAGAAAATCTTCCTTACAACTACTTGACTCCTTGTCCTCTTGAGCTCGTCCTCTTGATCACCTTTGTATGGCTATAGTAGATGTCTCCAAGAGAAGAATATGAATTGTGCTAATGAGGTCTAAAGGCCTCTCTAATTTATAGTTGCCCATGCGGTTCAATGCAGTGCCACTTGGGGTCTTCAGCCTACATGATGGAGGAGGGCCGACTTGATCTTCTTGTGGACTTATATTTTACAGAAATAAAAATTCATTTTCTTTTCATCCGACACTCTCAACAGGACTTGTCTCAAATACAAATAAATTTTCTTTCATATGTCACAATGGGACATATCACAAATATAATTCTTTTGATTCAAATATCAATTCTTTTTCTTTCTTTACAATAATCAATAAAATGATATTATGAAGACCAAACCTAATTACATTTTTCAACAAGTGTGGTACATTTGTCGAGCGAGCAAAGATAGAGCCCCAAATCTGACTTGATGGAGTTATGTGGAGAATCTAAGTGCAGAAAATTGATGAAGTTGTAGATATGACAATACTCAAGATGACTGGTTGCAATACCAAAGGTAATATGAGAGGTAATTTATTTGTTTTAGATTGCATGATTGGTCATGGGGTGCATATTTAAAATTTTTACTTGAAAAGTTTTTTGTAGTATTGGGTTTGAGGTCAACTCAATGGATATAATTGTCTTTTTTGAAACTAGACATTCTAGCAAAAAGGCAGTGAATTTTGAGAGAAGATGAAACAAGAAACTGATATGAAACCAGACCCCAAAAGAAGAAAGAAAGGGCGTATGCATATGAAGGGGAAGAAACTCAAAAGGGATGCATGGCAGAGATGGCCAGAGGAACCTGCTAGCACCTAAATTGTATGTGTGATAAAAGCCCCAATCCACAATGCACAATCTGAAGGGAACCTTTTAGGAAGATCACCCACTCTCACTTTAACAACCTGTCCTTTGAATTTGGGTCGGCTCTCCTCAAATTCAGTGGAGGATTCCCTAATAGAATTACTAAGGCTTAGTCAAAGTACACAAGATGATGTCAATGGTAGCCTTCTTGAAATATATTTTTGTAGAATTTTTAGGGTTAATTGAAAAAAAGTAAAGAAGGTGATGAAGGGATATGAAGATCAGTGTCAATATCCTTCTAGCTATGAATTCAAGAGGAATCAAGTGGTAAGATGATAAAAGCCCCAATCCACAATGCACAATCTGAAGGGAAACTTTTAGGAAGATCACCCACTCTCACTTTAACAACCTGTCCTTTGAATTTGGGTCGGCTCTCCTCAAATTCAGTGGAGGATTCCCTAATAGAATTACTAAGGCTTAGTCAAAGTACACAAGATGATGTCAATGGTAGCCTTCTTGAAATATATTTTTGTAGAAGTTTTAGGGTTAATTGAAAAAAAGTAAAGAAGGTGATGAAGGGATATGAAGATCAGTGTCAATATCCTTCTAGCTATGAATTCAAGAGGAATCAAGTGGTAAGATGATATCAAGAAGAAAACCCTCTTAAGTTAGTTATTTGGTGTTTGTAGAATAGGGCAAGAGGTTAGAACCTAATAGCTAACTTAACCCATCAACTAATAAAGGATAATCATAAAATCATGGCCCCACCAAAAGGAATCCCTCCAAGGTGAAAGCATTCAACCACAAGATCGACTATAGCATGATTTCGAATCAAAACCCTTACTAAGGAACTTTGGAGTATGGCCTAGCATGGACGATTAAAACTTACCCCAAGCCAACAAAGGAGAGCATGTGGGAAAAGCCTCTAGACATCCTCCCTCCAAGTGACAAGGTTTCCGTTCAAATGGATAGATCTTAGTAGCCTTATGGTAGTCTTTAGCAATTACAATAATGCCTTTAATGGTGTGCTTCTAAGTCAACAAATACCCACCACATAGATAAGGCCATAACTACAAAAATGCTCCCATAAAGATATTTCCATTAAGCTCCAAGGACAGGAGTGCTCTCGCAATCCAACCATTAGTGCAAATGACAAAGCTCTCCTCTATTTATAGACTGAGATCTAACTTCCTTTACAATAAAATATCATTATTTGATTTAATTCCTTAGATCTAGCTAAGGAAAACTAAATATAACTACCTCCTAAAATCAAACAATCTATTACATCATTAAAATAAAGTGGTCAACCCACATGTACAATGAAAAGATGAGTCAAAGTCCCACAAGGGAGGTCGATCTTTGTAGAAAATCCACGAAATTCTGCAACTGCTAATATGAACAATTTGAAGCTAATTTCTTTTCATGTAGACAAAATTTCTCTACTTTACTTTGCAATAGAATAGAAACAGAAATAAATACACAATTCAACACAATTTTTCTAGGGAACGCAATTGGGAAACCCCTCTGCTTGCTTGAGAATTTTATTGATAGGAAATTTAGAGCAATGGATCTCTTACAATACAACTTTGTCTCAATAGAAACCATTTTGATTTCTCTGGTAGAACTAAGCTTGAAACACCTGCAAGTAACCTTGATCTTGCTCCCTGAATTCCTGCGGAATTTTGGAGGACTATTTCTCTGCTCGAAAATCCCTATTTTTTGGCACAATAAGTGCTCCTGTTAAATAGGGATGCTCCATATTTCCTAGTGCATTCCCTGCAAGAATTCATCTCCTTCAATAATTCGCACAAGCTCCTCTTGGCAGCCTTTCTCTCACAAGCTCACACACAAACTAGTGCATACAATAATGATTACAATTGTGCCTTCGTTCCTCCTTCTAAAGCAATTTGAATGGCTAAAGTTAGCAAGTCTTATTTTTCGGAAATTTATTTTTGTGATTGATGAGTTAACTAAGTTGAATTAACTCATACAACTCGTCTCATCTCAATTTTAGAACTTGAGATTCAGTTACCTGTCCTTTTCCCAAATTAACTCGCACTAGAAGACAATAAACTCGACCTTCCACTTTTGCACATTAGTTAACTGCTTCATAACCTATCCTAACATTTAGGAATGAATCCTAAATTATAGGAATTTGTCCTAAATTATAGGGAACTCGAGCATGTTGAGGAGAAACTCGTTAAGGTCTCTTTGATTAAGGCACTAATCAAGGAACATTTCTCGCTACTATTTTCAACACTACCTCTTAGCGAGGAAGGTGCTTCTGAAAGAACCTTGTCCACCGAGATTTGTCTCCGATACTACCATGTTCTCCGTTGTTGCAGTTGCTCCCTCTGAACTAAAAGACTTCCCTGCTTTCTTCTGTGGAACCTTATCTAAAAACTTGTTCTTTTCCACCATGCTTTGTGAGTCCATCACTTCAATCATAAGTGCCATGTAGCCTGTGTACCTCTGTGGTTGCTAGAACTAAGCTTGAAACACCTGCAATTAACCTTAATCTAACTACCTGAATTCTTGCGCACTTCTGGAGGCCTATTTCTCTCCTCAAAAATCTCTATTTTCTAACACTATAGGTGCTCTTATTAAATAGTGATGCTCTCTATTTCTTAGTGCATTCCCTGCAAGAATTCATCTCCCTCAATAATTCGCACAAGCTCCTCTTAGCAACCTTTCTCTCACAAGCTCAACACAAACTAGTGCATGCAATAATGATTACAATTGTGCCTTTGTTCCTCCTTTTAAAACAATTCAAATGGCTAAAGTTAGCAAGTCTTACTTTTAGGAAAGTTATTTTTGTAATTGATGAATTAACTGAGTTGAACTAACTCATGCAACTAGTTTCATCTCAATTCTAGAACTTGAGATTCAGTCACCTATCCTTTTCCCAAATTAACTCACACTAGAAGACAATAAACTCAACCTTCCACTTTTGCACATTAGTTAATTGCTTCATAACTCATCCTAACTTTTAGGAATGAATCCTAAATTATAGAAATTTGTCCTAACTTATAGGGAACTCGAGCATGCTAAGGAGAAACTCGTTGAGGTCCCTTTCATTATGGCACAAATCAAGGATCCTTTCTCGGTACTATTTTCAACAATCCTCCCATGAAGAGTGAGAGAATGGTCCAAGCTACCACGTCAAGCATTCAAATGGTCCAAAGTCAATCTAGATGGTCCTCCATATAAGCTCTCCTCTATTTATAGAGTAAGATCTAACTTCCTTTACAATAAAATATCATTATTCGATTTAATTCCTTAGATCTAGCTAAGTAAAACTAAATATAACTACCTCCTAAAATCAAACAATCTATCACATCATTAAAATAAAGTGGTCAACCCACATGTATAATGAAAATATAAGCCAAAGCCCCACAGCAGAGGTCGATGTAATGTTCCAAACTTAAACAAACAGTGATATGCAAAAGCAAATATGATTCATACATAGAAAAATAAGAATGATCACCAAATACTCAATACACATCAGAAATGAGACCCAGTTGAGCCATTTTATTAATGGATTGGAGCAAGTACAATAGTATGGAAATGCACCTGGGCTTGCCTCAAAGGCAAGCTTGAGAGAACCCAGGTGTCAAACAGTAATCACAATGCTGGAAATATAATTGCTCCTCTAATGCTTTGCGTTGTCTCCCAGTAACTACACTACTAACTCGAAAGGAACTGCAAGAAACCTCGTCTTCGGTGCTCAGAAAATGATGAAACTTCAACCCCACGCTCCTTGGCCAAAACCCACAAAAACCCAAAAAGGGTTTGGCCTAAATCCAAACTCCAAAATTTGGCCTAAATCCAAACTCCAAAATTTGGCCTCCTCTATGGCCTACGCCCTCCAAACTACTCCCAGAATACGGCCTACAAGAAATGGCCACAAAATCCTCCTCCAAGCTCTGAAAGGGAAGCAAACACCACTCCAAGTATCTCCTCTAATCTCCATGGCAAAGCTCAGCCTCAAGGGCTGATACTCTACCCACCAAGCGAGCTCCCAGTACTGCCTCTACGCTAGCTCAAGTAGTGCTAAAGTCACACTACCAAGCAACAAGATCGACCAGCTCCCAAACCCTCCCAAATGCCGACAATCCTCCCTAACCTCCTCTCTGGAAAATCTCACGCCCAAACTCCGCTGCAAGACACCAACAACAAACTCGACCTCCTCTCCACTGCATCCTCCAGTAATACGCACCCCCTGGAAGTGAATGCCATTGCTGGAAATCACAATGAGATCCTCCTCCTGAAGAAATGCAAAAAACCTTCCTAGGGTGGCACTCGAAGTCCCCCAAAGAAAGGGTGAGCTCTTCCCTTGAAGAACTCGTGCTAAACAGCAAGTGACTCGGCTAAGAAGCTCAAGCAACCAAGAGAAATCAATATACCCAAAAAGATGACTGAGATGAGGAGAGTTGCCTTCCTTATATAGATTTCATGGAGCACTTTTCCCTCCAATTCATCCTCCATCGCGGGCCCTCACTTAACCAACATCATGCAAAACTTAACCACCTCCATGCAAATCAAACTAGGGAGTGCGTATTTCCCTAGTGAGGGTGACCCCCATGCGTAACTTAACTGCAACACAAATCTTTTCCAAAGTCTAATCTCCTAATAAAATCGAATGGGGTCCACTAGCTCCAAAATTGGCCCCATAATACAAAAATTAATCTTGTTCCAAAATCATTTAGTAAGGGACATGACAGTCCTCCCCTCCCAAATGTTGCTTGTCCCCAAGCAACTTCAATGCCAAATGCTCAAGAATGTGCTATCCTTCCCAAGTGGCATCCTAATCCAGTAAACTCTTCCAACGCACCAAATACTCTCTAATGATCATGCTTCTAAGCTTCCTCTCCCCGGTCTCTAAGATGGCCTCTAGCTCTAGGATCAAGTGGAGGCAACTCCATGACTGTTGTAACTTGTTGCCCCAACACCCTCTTGAGGCATGACACATGAAATATGTTATGGATCTTACTCCCTGGTGGTAGCTCCAACTCGTAAGCCACCTCTCCAACCCTCCTGATCACACTTTGTATGGCCCAAAAAATCTCGGCTGCAGCTTTTTGGCCCCCTCCTGCTTCAGTGTGGACTGTAGGTAGGGCTGCAATCGAAGGTAGACCAAGTCCCCCTCCTCAAAATGCCTCTCTACTCAATGTCGGTCAGCATACATATTCTGTTGGTTCTAGGTTGTCTGTAAGTCATCCTTAGAGCATTGAGGATATCTTGGCTCTCTAGGATCCAATCCTTGGCCTTTGGGGCCCTGCTGTCTCCAAAAACAATATCAACAAAGGACAAAGCATCATAACCATATAAGGCACAGAAAGGAGTCATACCAATGGACATATGATGGGTGGTGTTGTAACAATACTCTCCCATATGCAACTATCGAATCCAAGCCCTTTGCTACCCTGTCACATAATTCCTAAGATAGCGCTCTAACCACTGGTTCACCCTCTTTGTCTCAGCATCAGTCTGCGAATGATCGCTTGTGATCGGGGTGAGCTCAGTGTCGACTAGTCTGAAGAGCTCCTGCCAAAATACTCCCATGAATTGTCTATCCCTATCACTGACTATGGCCTTAGGGAGTCCATGCAGACGAAAGACCTCCTTGAAGAATGACTCTGCCACCTGTGAGGCTAAATATCGTGTCGAAATGGCAAAGAAGTCTGCAAACTTGGTCAATCGGTCGACCACCACAAAAATACAATCCTTCCCTTGCACTGAGGGAAGTCCAGTTATGAAATCCATAGAAATGCTCCCCCATTTCCCATCAAGGATGGGAGGAGGCAACAACAATCCTGTTGGATGGGTCAACTCTCCTTTGTTCCTCTAGCAAGCTTCACACTCATGCACATGCCTCAACACATCTCCCTTGAGGCCCTTCCAAGTGAAGTGCTCTCTCACTGCAATATAAGTCTTCCTAAACCCCTGGTACCCGGACAAAAGAGAACCATGAGCTGCTCGAAGGACGCAGTCCCTCAACTATGATCCCGATACTAAAAATATGTACCCCTTGTAATAAATAACCTCATCCATCACCTTATAGCGCTCATTTGCATAGCTTCCCTCCAAGATCTCGCACACTTGACGATCCTTGGAGTACTCTACCAATAACTAAGCCTTCCAATCATGACAGACGCTCATGAGTGAAAGCCCGGCTAATCTATTGGATAGTGCATCCGCCACTACGTTGTGCTTCCCCCACACATACTCAATATCAAAATCGTAGGCCTGCACTTTCCTGACCCATCTCTGTTGTCTGTCATTGAGGCCATGCTGCCCCATGAAATGGCAAAGACTGTTGTGATCTGTCCTCACCCAAAATCAATTCCCCACCAAGTACTGTCTAAATTTGGCCAATGCATGCATTATGGCCAACATCTCCTTGTCTTAAATGGAATACGACAACTCATGAGGTAGAAGCTTCCGGCTCTCAAAAGCAATGGGTGCCCTCCTTGGACAAGACTGCCCCGATCCCTACACCTGATGCATCGCACTCTAATGTGAAAGGCTGAGTAAAATCTGGGAGTGCCAATACTGAACAACAACTCATCACCTCCTTGAGGCGATCAAATGTTGCCTGGGCTCCCTCTATCCACGCGAAAGCCCCCCTTCTTAGTCAAATCAGTAAGGGGTGTTGCCAACTCTGAGAAGCCCTTCACAAACTTCCAATAATAGGTACAGATGCCCAAAAATCCTCTCAATGTTGTCACATCTCGGGGCTCTGGCCAATCCCGAATGGCCCGAACCTTCTCCTCGTGCACCTTGACCCCATCTGCACCTATGATGTGTCCCAAGTAAAGCATCTTTGTCAACACAAACTTGCACTTGGACATCTTGACGAAGAACTGTTGCTCCTCCAATATACGCAGCACTGTCTCTAAGTGTTGAAGGTGCCCCTCCCATGTCCTGTTGTAGATCAAAATGTCATCAAAGAATACCAGTACAAACCTCCTCAACTAGCCTCGGAAGACATGGTTCATGCATGAGTGAAAAGTAGTCGGGGCATTGGTCAACCCAAAAGGCATGACCAAGAACTCGAAATGCCCATAATGACACCTGAAGTTTGTCTTCGGAATGCCCTGCTCTCTCACCCAGATATGATGATACCCTGACCGCAAATCTATCTTAGAGAAGTACTTGGCTCCTCTACGCTCGTCCATCAACTCATCAATGCACGGGATGGGATACCAGTGTTTCAGCGTCTTCTTATTGACAGCCTCGTAGTCAATACACATCCCGCGCATTGATGAGTTGATGATTTGTCCACTCTGGGGCGTCTTCTTTTCATTTGATTTAGCTAGAAATAGGTGTCCATCTTCTCTACCCAAGCACGTGTTGTGCACTTTCTAGTGCCATCATATGTAGGAAAATACATTTTCCCAATAGAATGATGTAGCTCAGTGTTCTGTGTACCATAACCTTTTCCCTTCTGATTCTGCCTGAGATTGTAAAAGTCTCTAAAGGTCAAATCCTCTTTGAAGTCTGCCCCCATGGACTACCATTCCTGGAAATGCTCCCATATCAACAATGGATCCTCTCCTCCACCAGTCTCACCCTGCACCAAAGGTACAAAGGAGGGTAAAGTAGCTCGAGTTAGCTCACTCGAGGATGGTCGTTGCATGGTAGGTGAAAGGTGATCTAACTGTTGAGAGGCCCCTGCAGTCTCTCCAACTACAAACTCTTGGTGAGCACTCTGCTCCCAATTAAGCATCTTGATCTCATCCAGCATCTCCTTATACCCTTTTTCCAAATCACTCAAAGCCTTCAAGAGACTATCGAAGGCCATCTCCTCCCTACTCTTGGGCTCACCCATATCTCCTGCTACCGCAGTCTTCCCACGATCCTCCATGCCTGGAGTAATATCCAACTCCCTTTCCCTACTGCGGTACCTATGTCTTCTGTAAGTAATATTTTGTTGGTCCTCGTCACTCATAGAAAAGTTTTCCCATGGCTGAGCTAGAATATAAGTTGGAAATCACAATGAGATCCTCCTAAAGAAATGCAGAAAACCTCCCTAGGGTGGCACTCAAAGTCCCCCAAAGAAAGGGTGAGCTCTTCGCTTGAAGAATTCGTGCTAAACAGCGAGTGACTCGGCTAAGCAACTCGAGCAACCAAGAGAAATCGATATACCCAAAAAAATGACTATAGCGTATCTTCCTTGCCCAAGGAAGATCTCCCAATCCTTCTGCCACACTTCAAATCCTAGGAAATAGTGCATCAAGCCCAAATCCTTCATGTCAAATTCTGCTGCCAGGGTCCTCTTGTAGTCCTCTATGAACCCTAATGATCCTGTCAAAAAGAGATCATCCACATACAAAACTAGAATGAGTGGCTCACCCTCTACCATCAAATAGTAAAGGTTGGGATCTGCATCACTCTTGACAAATCCCCTCTACTGCATGTAGCTGTCAATCCTACCATACCATGCCCTAGGAGCTTGCTTGAGTCCGTATAGAGCTTTCTTCAATCTGAACGCATGAGTGTCAAATCCCTCTAGTTGTTCTATGTACATTTCTTCCTTTATCACCCCGTTCAAAAAGGTTGTTTTGAAGTCCATTTGGTGAATCTGCCATCCCATCTAAGCTACTAGAGATATAACTGGCTGAATAGAAGTGTATCTGGCAACTAGGGCAAATGTCTCTTCATTATCTATCCCTTGATTTTGTGCATACCCCTTTGCCACAAACCTGGCCTTGTACTTTCCACACTATCGTCTGTCGCATATTTGATCTTATAGATCCATCTAGAACCTACAACTGATCTGTCTTTCGACCTTAGCACTACCTCCCAAACATCATTCGTCATGATAGAGCTATACTCTTCTACCATGGAATCTACCCACACCTGATGTTGTGCGGCCTCCTGAAAGCTGGAAGATTCTACAACCTGAGCCACCAATGCTTAGTACCTGTCAAGTTGTTTGTGTTATCTTTTGCTCATCCTAGGAGTTCCAATAAACTCTTTTGCATCTCTCAATGTTTGACGAACCTCTCTGCTGGCTCGACCACTAGTCGTGGGAGGTTCTGTCAGCTCCTCCTCATCTTGTCGTTGTTGCTCCATCTACTGAGAACTCCCCAGATTTCCTGCACCTGAGGAAATATTGGTACCGGTCACAATACTTGATCCTTTGACTGTCCTCCTGCCTATCCCACTGGCTGCCCCTATTGTTGGACCAAAGGAGCTTCTACTCACTAATTTTGATCACCTATAGGCATCTCACGAGATCTCCTGAAAGCTCAGTCCTCCAGGAACTTCACATCTTTCCTTACTACAATCTTCCTATTGCTAGGAATGTAGATTTTGTATGCCTCTGAGGTTTTGTTGTACCCAATGAAGAACCACTTCTCTGCAGTCGGATCTAGTTTGGCTTGTTTATCATCTAGCACGTGGCAATAAGCAATGCTGCCAAAAATTTTGAAGTGGCTAACTTTTGGCTTCTTCCCTGTGAAGACTCCTTTTGGCATTTTCTTCCCCAATGCTCCATGAGGAGTCTTGTTTTGAATATATATTGTCGTGTTACATGCTTCTGCCCACAGAAATCTGGGTAGATCTTGGTCATATAACATAGCTTTTGCAGCTTCAACAACGGTTCTGCTTTTCCGCTCCGCTACACCATTCTGTTGTGGATTATAAGGAGTTATCCATTCTCTCTTGATGTCTTCCTTCACACAGAAATTGGTTATGTCCTTGTCAATATATTCTCCACCATTATCAAAAATTTAGTATGGGTACCCTTACTGAAAGGAGGGATAATAAAACCCATAAAAAATTTATCAGACCAAAACCCAAAGAGGGAGAGAGGGAGAGAGGGAGAGCATGCATATGATCTAATCCCATACAAACTTTATCAGATCAAAACACATAGGGAGAAAGAGAGCATGTGTATGATCTAAGTCACAAGGTTCAGCGAACCTGAATATTTTTTGGAGTTTGTTGAGGTTCGACAAACCTCAAAGCCAAACTGAATCGAACTCAATTTTGTTGTTGAAACCAAACCTAAATTCGAAGTTAATGGAAAAAAATGAGGTTTGGTGTAGATCCACATTAGGGTTTGACTTTCCCCCAAGAAAATAGAAAAATGTGGACCCCTTACATGCACTAATTGTTTCCTAACTCCAGCACGAGAGCTCCATGGCATTTCTCCAACGTCATTCATAACCACTCTGCATCTCACCTCACTCTATACACTATAACCTTTATTTACAACATATGAGTCATTGTGTGTACCCTAAAGCCTCAGCACTATAATAATCCCTTTGCACGTAGCAAGAAGGCAATTTATAATTCAAGAGAATATATGAATATATTATTATTGATGAATGAATGATAGAATGAAGTTACATTCTCTTGTGATGGTGTACATAAATAGGCATTGACTAGTCACAAGAGTTGAATAGTCATGCCTAATGACCTTTCATAATTAATTATTATTTATTAGTTTTTTATTGTTTATTTATTATTGATTGTTTTATTATTTATTTATTATATTCAAAACATTGCCAACCCCTTAGAGATGCTTTGTCCTCATAGCAAGGGTAATGATGGGTATTATTGTCGGAACTTTTCTATTTCCCATGAAGAATCTTCTTTTGGAAGTATTTTCCATTTAATGAGATATTCTTTAATGGTTTTAGAACGTAAAACCTTTTCCCTGGTAGTAAGAATGCCTTCTAGTTCTAAAATGATTCTTCCTTCATCATCAACTTCGAGTATTTCTGTTTATATTGATTGATTTCGTCCTAGCATTTTTTCAAGACACAATACATCGAACAAATTCTAGATCGAAGGTTATCTGGTAATTTCAAACCATAATCCACTTCATTGATTTTTTTTATTATTTGAAAAGGTCCATAAAATTTGGGAGCCAACTTGTTCTTTCCTTGTTGCTTAAGAGATAATCGTTTGTAGGGTTGAAGCCTTACAAATACCCAATCACCTTCTTCAAATTCTCTTTAATTTGTGTTGATATACTTGTTGTTTCAAATATCTTTAGTGATTTTATACTTATTTCTCATTTCCTGTAATAATTCTCGATCAGTTTTATGGTACTCCAATACTGCTTGGAAATATGTTCCCATGATTTTAGGACCTAAAGCTTAATGGACGAATTGCGCATGGTTGAATGGCTAGAGGGTCGAATAGCTCTGATACCATTGTTGCAACAAGGCAATTTATAATTTAAGAGAATGTATTAAATATATTATTATTGATGAATGAATGATAAAATGATGTTACATTCTCTCATGACAGTGTACCTAAATAGCCATTGTCTAGTCACGAGAGTTGAACAATCATGTCTATTGACCTTTCATAATTATTTGTTATTTATTAATTTTATTTGTTTATTTGTTATTAATGATTTTATTATTTATTTATTGTATTCATAACACTACGCATAACACGTCCACTATCCAAACTCTAGAGTTTGGTGTTGTGCATTTAGAGGCACATTTGTCTACCCAGTTGTTGGCCATTGTGCTACTGCATTTGTAATAAGTTTTCCCTCTGAGACTTTTAATCCCAACCTTGCTCAACCCCCACTCTCGTCTCTCAACTCTAACTAACTTACTAAGCCATCAAACGTCCACCGTGACCTGCCTACAATCTATAATCGTAGGGCCCAGTCTATGTCGTTGTAGCACTCGACCCTAGTCAAACTGCCTCGACAAGTCAGCGCCCGCTATATGCTAATTTCTTATTTCTTTGCGTATTGATGCTTATATCATATTCTTTAATGTTATATTTCATCTAAATATTATATATGTATGTGTGTGTGTGTGTGTGTGTGTGTGTGTGTGAAAAATGTATATAGTCAAACCTCATTCGAACCTTATCAGAAAATTCAAACCAAAATCAAACTTAATCATTGCCAAACCCAAACCATCTGACTTAGCTTATGATGGAGGAAGAATCATGAAAAGGTTGCATGGCAAAGACAAGCAAAGAACCCATACACATATAATGAAAAGTCTCCAAATGGAGGCACTAAGAGCATGTTGGTGATTGCCTAATGAACAATGAGAGCAGTTTTCACAGACAATGTATTATTGTCTTCTCAGTGATTAACGCAGTAGCAAATAATTCATCTTCCCGACTTTCTTCATGGTCAATATATATAGAGGCTCTCTTCTTTTCTTTCCTATATTGTATTACTTAGCCAATTATATTTTATTTTCTTGAACTCTGAAGTTGCCTTTTGCACTCCTACAACATGATTAATAATTGTTTATACTTCTTAAGTTCTTGGTCTCATTTACCTACTTTTTGGGTCATTTACCTACTCATTTGAAAGTTATTTTTACACTAAGGTGTAACGTCCCTTTCCAATAAAATCGATCTTATTGTACATTTCCACTTAGAGAAAAGCAACATCAAAAAGTGAAATGAATGATTAAACTAAAAAGGGGTTATAAGGAGAAAATCCATGGTATTATATTGACCCATGGTATTTGGATGGGGAAAATTATAAAAATATGAGAGTTCATTCAGGGGCATGATGATTGAAAATTTGTTGAATTGATTTTGTGGGCTCATTGAGCATTGTGCAGAGGTTTGTAACCCTAGTATAGATCTTCTTTAAGGGTTAAACTATCCTCCCTAGGGATCAAAACTAGTTTCAGTGGTGAAACACCCACCATAGCTAGTCAAGAGGAGAACCACTTCAGGTTTTTTAGTGGAGCTTATCAAAGAAAAATAGGAGGACGAGTTTCTATCAAAGCATGTCACTGAAGAGGCCGAATTTATGAGAATTGAATTAGTCCTGGAAAGAGGGTTGAGTTGTTGGGTTTTGACTCTTGAGGGTTGGGATCTTCATCCAGAGAAGAGGTTAAATTTTACTTGTGGGCCAAGTGCACTTCCTGGAGCCAAATAAATTGAGGCTGAGAATCTTGCTAAGATCAAATTAATTGGAAGACCAAATTTTCGAGAGGTCGAATGATTGCCACAAAGAATTCCAACCTTGGTGCTAAAATTAACTTCTAAAGAGGAAGAGTTGGTGCCAGTCAAAATCTTGTTAGGTTCTACAAAAAATAATTTTGATGTAACTTCCAAAATTTATTTAATAAACTTGGTTGAGATTTATTGTGAAATTTTATTTTTGAAATTGTGGCAATTGATTCCTCGATTTATTTCCAGAAATATATATATATTATATATTATATATATATATAATATATATATATATATATATATATAATTGCAATTTAATTGTCTAAACTTTAAATGAGAAAATTTTCAAAAAAATTTGGGAAAAATATTTTAATAAATCCCAAAGGGGATATTATTGTGGTATCAGAGTTGTGCATCCTACCAGCCTGATGGGATTTAGTAGTAGTAGGTGAAGTCCAGATTGCTTTGACATCAATTTAAGTGGCTTGTTGGTCAATACTTTGGGAAGATGGAATCATTGCAAGAGCGCTTGCCAAAGTTCTTGCAAATTTTGAAGACTATAACAAAAAAATCACAAGGGTGATAGACCAAATTGGAGCATGGGCATTATTAGAGGCGGGGAAGGGAAAAATAAACTGCATATATGAAGATGTTAAAGCAACAATGGAGGAACAAGAAATCAACACAATTGTTGAACAAAATCCGAGCAATAAAGAAGTTGCTCCATGCGAAATAAATAGCACACCAACAATATCTACCATTCTAAGCAAAAAAGTATTAGCACATGGTGCGGATGCAGGCGAGACAAAGTTTGAAGTTGAAGTCTATGATCAAAGTATCAAGGACAAATGTCCCTTCCTAAATCATTTTGTTACAGGTTTAATTTTCCACAATTTTGGATAGTTTTGGAGGCCATGGAACCCACTCAATTTTGATAAAAGGACTTGGGGAAGAAAAGGAGGCCATATTATTTTGTTAGTGGTGTGGGGACCACCCACATGAAAAAAAAACGCACTTGGCCAAGTAAAGAGTTTGAATAGCCTTGGAGGGAAGTCGAATGGCAAGGTGGAGGGGCCCACGTGGGAAGGAAGGCCAACGAAATTATAAATAGGAGGAGCTTATCCTCACTAAGGATCTTTTGCCAATCGAACTCACTTTAGTTGCTCGAGTTGCTTAGTCGGGTGACGGGTCACTTGCTGTTTAGCAACGAGTTTTCTGTGTGGAGAACTCACCCTTTCTTTGGGGGACTTCAAGTGCCACCCTAGAGAGGTTTTGTCACATCATTCTAGAGGAGAGATGGGGAGATTTCAGCACCTACATTCAAACATTCACTCAGCGATAGTGTGTTCTAGGAGGATGCAAGAGGGGGACATGTGGGGGTCATTTAAGGGGTATTCCAAGGAGAAATTGCCGGGAGAATTTTGGTGAGGAATGTTCAGGGACATAGCAGGCTTAGGGTGGAGTTTGGGAGCAGGAGGAGACAGCTATAGTTTGGTACGAATTTGCAACTCTTGGGTCAGCGCATAAGCCTCTCACTAGGTACACGTGGGAGTTGGAGGATTGTGTTGTGAAGCGGGTACTTGCCGGGAGAGATAACGGGAACCTTTGGGGGAGTGTTTGCAACAATTTTGGAGTGCTTGGGGAAGGATTCCACTGGTGTGCAAGCAGGTCATACTTCCCAGCAGTTTGAGGAGGACATGGTGTTTTAGGAGCCGAATTTCAGGGGTCAAACCAGGGCAAACCCTTTCTGGGTTTTGGTGGGTTTTGGTGGGTTTTTCTTAAGGAGCTTGGGATTAATTTGGCGAAATTTTCTAAGCAACGGGGACAAGGTTTTCAGTAGCATCTTTGCAGGAGACAATGTAGTTTTGTTGGGGCAGCGCAGGGCATCATTGAGATAGTTGATTTTGTCATCCGAACTTGTTGTCTTATCCCCTGGGCTTTGTTACGCTTGCCTTTGGGGCAAGCCCAAGTGCACACCTTCCACATTATTGTACTATTCCTCCAGATTCATAATAAAATGGCTCAGTTGCTTCTTGTTTTCAGTCTATTTGTGGTTGTGCACTAAAGTTTAAAATTTTCTGTTGTTGAATTTGTTGTTTGCTTTGCATATCATTGTTTTCCTAGTTTGGAACATTACTGTGGTATCAGAGCTCAGATCTTGGCTCAAGCATGGGAGACTTTTCCTATGAGTGAGGAGGACAGGCAGAATATCACCTACGAGAGACAGAGGTACCAAAGCCGGGAGAGGGAGTTAGAGATTACACCAAACACTGAGGAGTGTGGGAGGCCATGGTAGCAGAGGACTTGGTGGAACCCATGAGTAAGGAGATGGCCTTTGACAACCTCTTGAAGGCCCTTAATGATTTAGCGAAGGGGCAAAAGAAGATGTTGGATGAGATCAAGCAGCAGAACCGGGACCGAAGCATCCACCAGGATTTCCTATTTGGGGAGACTTCTAGGGCTTCCCAACAGTATGACCACCCTTCACCGGCTACTCACCCACCAGCCTCAAGTAGGCCAACTAGGACCACGCTATCTTCTTTCCTACCGTCAGCACCTAGTGAGCAGGGTGGACCAGATGACCAGATGCCCATGTGTGAGTATTTCAGGGAGTGGCAATCCATGGGGGAAGATTTCAAGGCAATCCTATCTTTTAGAGACTATTGTCAGCTCAAACAAAATGAGAAGGGTGGGACTTATGGAGGCCATGGCACGCAGAGTTCTGAGTTGCAACGTACTATTGGGAGGATGTACTTCCCCACATATGATGGCACTACCAAGTGCACAGCTCAAGCTTGGGTGGAGAAGTTGGATGCTTATTTCTAGCTCAATAGGATTATGGAGGTGGAAGTTGTTAAAATGGCTACCCTACACTTGGAGGGGGAGGCACACCACTGGCGGTTTCATGGCTTGTCCACTCTGGGGCATGCCAACGTGACTTCCTATGAGGATTTCACAAGGAGAGTGGTTGAGCATTTTGATTGAAGGGATCTGAAGGCTCACTTCAAGGAGTTTACCCAACTTGGACAGACGAGTCATCCAGAGCAGTCAATATTGGAGTTTTTGAGGGTTTCAGTCATGGTGCCAGACTTATCAGATGCTAGGAGGGTGTACACATTCAGAAAGGGGTTGCTTGAGCCACTGCGTGGACTGGTGAAGTCACACAGGCTTTCTACTCTACAGGAGGTCATGACCTATGCTAGAGACCTGCAACGGGCCATCCCCAAGACCTGGGCATCTATTCCATCACGTACTCCCTACCCTCAGAAGGAGAGTGATACCAGACCACCACCACAGAGAGCAACCCAAGGACGTGGGCCATTAGATGAGAAGACTCGAAGAGACCTCATGAGGAGGAAGTTGTGCTTTACTTGTCGGGAGCCATAAGCACCAAGCCATCGGTGCACAGCGGGCAAGGCCCATTATATCGAGGTATTTTCGGATAGTGATCAGGAGGATTATGTGGAGTTAGAGTATGGTGGGGGAGATAGTGAGGGTCCGATAGAGAGGGGGCCACCACCATGACTACCACATGGGGAGCATCTTTTACACCATATGGGGGAGTCCTTGCTTCCTTGTGCGAGGTCTCCAAATTTTTGACCTTGAGGTTCAAAGGCACAGTGCAGGGGCAGCGTGTCTCAATCCTAGTAGATAGTGGGGCCACCCACAATTTCATTAACGCTAAGATGGTCCAGAGGAGGGGGCATCACCAAGATAGAGTTTGAGGGGTTTTCCGTTCTAGTACCGAGGGACAGGACTATGCAGTGCACTCAGTATGTTCCCGCTTTGAAGATGACCATGGGGAACTACTCGATGACGGACCATTTCTTCGTAGTGGATGTGTCGGACACCAACGTAGTGATGGGTGTCCAATGGCTATACTTCCTTGGCCGAGTCACCACCGATTGGAGGAAGTTGGAGATGGAGTTCACCGGGTCGGATGGCAAGCTGGTAGTCCTTAGGGGAATGCACTTGTATCCTCCATAGACAGTTTCAGCACATCGGATGGAGGTAGATTTGAGGCATGGGGACATAGCGTGGGTCGTGGACTTCAGGATTTCAAAGGCTGGGGGACAGGCCCAACCACCACACCCAGACATATAAGCCATCTTCGACAAATACTCAGTATTATTTTGGTACATCCCATCAAGGCAGCCACCAGACAAAGGATTCGAGCACACCATTGAGTTGCAGCCTAGTGTGCAGGCGGTTATCACAACCCCTTATCGGCACCCCAAGGCATATAAGGACGAGATTGAGCAGGCCATTAGGGAGTTGTTGGCATTGGGCCACATTAGGCCGAGTTCCAATCCCTTTGCTTCTTCAGTGGTGCTGGTGAAGAAGAAGGATGGAACCTTGCGCATGTGCATTGGTTACAGAGTGCTCAACAAGAAGACTTTGAGGAACCGATACCCCACCCCGCGCATTGATGAGTTGATGAATGAACTTAGAGGAGAGAAGTACTTCTCTAAGATAGATTTGCGCTCGAGGTACCATCAAATCAGGGTGAGGCATCAGGACATCCCTAAGACGGCCTTCAAATGCCACTATGGGCATTTCAGGTTTCTGATCATGCCCTTTGGGTTGACCAACGCACCTGCCACCTTCCAATTGTGTATGAACCATGTGTTATGGGGGCAGTTGAGGAGTTTTGTATCGGTGTTCTTCGATGACACCTTGATCTACAACAGAACCTGGGAGGAGCACTTGGAGGCGGTGTTGAGTATTTTGGAGGAACAACAGTGTTACACCAAGTTGTCCAAATGTGAGTTTGCGCTAACGGAGATGCTCTACTTGGGACACATCATTGGCGCAGAGTCGCAAACGAGGTGAAGGTGCATGAGGGGAAGATACGGGCCATTCGGGATTGCCCAGTGCCTAGAGATGTGACAATGTTGAGATAGTTTTTGGGCATTTGCACCTATTACCAGAAGTTCATCAAGGGATTTTCACAATTGGTGACACCCCTCACGGGTTTGACCAAGAAGGGGGCTTTTGCATGGACAGAGGGAACCCAGTTAGCTTTCGATTGCCTCAAGGAGTTGATGAGTAGTTTCCCGATGTTGGCACTCCCAGATTTCACTCAGTCGTTCACATCGGAGTGTGATGCATCAAGAGAGGGGATTGGGGCAGTGTTGTCCCAAGATGGACATCCCATTGCTTTCGAGAGCCACAAGCTCCTACCACATGAGAGGTCGTATTCTATATACGACAAGGAGATGTTGGCCATCATGCATGTGTTGGCCAAATTCTGGCAGTACTTAATGGGTAACCAGTTACAGGTGAAGATAGATCACAATAGTCTTCGCACTTCATGGGGCATTACGGCATCAATGACAGACAACAGAGATGGGTCAGCAAGGTGCAAGCCTACGATTTTGATATTGAGTACGTGCGGGGAAAGCACAATGTAGTGGTCGATGCATTATCCAAGAGACCTGCAGCCCTTTCACTCATGAGCATTTGCCATGAATGGAAGGCACAGTTGTCGATGGAATACTCCAAAGATCGGTGGGAATGCAAGACCTTGGAGGGAACACATGCAGATGAGCGCTACGAAGTGATCGCCGAGATCATATATTATAAGGGATGCGTATTTTTGGTACCGGGCTCACAATTGAGGGAGAGGGTGCTCCATGCAGCACATGATTCCCCATTATCAGGGCATCAAGGGTACAGGAAGACATACATGACAATCAGAGAGCGCTTCACCTGGAAGGGCCTCAAGGGGGATGTGTTGAGGTATGTGCAGGAGTGTGAGGCGTGTCAGAGGAACAAGGGGGAGTTGACCCATCCAGTTGGGTTGTTGCAACCTCTTCCCATTCCTGAAGGGATATGGGAGAGTCTCTCCATGGATGGAGTTGACCCATCTAGCTGGGTTGTTGCAACCTCTTCCCATTCCTGAGGGGATATGGGAGAGTCTCTCCATGGATTTCATCACAGGGCTTCCAGTGATGCAGGGAAAGGATTGTATTTATGTGGTGGTTGATTAGTTGACCAAATATGCTCATTTCTTCGCCATTCTAACCCGGTATTCAGCCTTGCAGGTAGCCAAGTTGTTCTTTAGGGAGGTCTTCCATTTGCACGGACTCCCTAAGACCATAGTCAATGACAGAGACAGTTGGTTCATGGGAAGATTATGGTGAGAGCTCTTCATATTAGTGGGTACTAAGCTCACCCCAAGCACAAGTTACCACCCACAGATAGACAGTTAGATAGAGCGGGTTAATAAATGGTTGGTGGGTTAGCTCAAGAACTACGTGATCGGGCAGCAAAGGGCATGGATTTGATGGCTACACTTGGGTGAGTATTGCTACAACACCACTCATCGCATGTCCATCAGTACTTCACCCTTCCGTGCTTTGTATGGTTATGATGCTTTATATTTCACTAACATTGTTTTTAGAGACAATAGGGCCCCAAGGGCCAAAGATTGGATCCTAGACAGCCAAGACATTCTCAAGGCTCCCAAGGACAACTTATTGACAATGCAAAATCAGCAAAAGATGTATGTTGATAGGCACAGGGTTAAGAAGCATTTTGAGGAGGGAGACTTGGTATTCCTATGACTATAGCCATATAGACAGCTGCCTTGAAGCAGAAAGGGGCCAAGAAGCTGCAACCATGTTTCTATGGGCCGTATAAAGTGGTTAGGAGAGTTGGAGAGGTGGCCTACGAGCTGCAGCTTCCTCTAGGGAGCAAGATTCACAACATCTTCCATGTTTTGTGCCTCAAGAAGGTGTTGGGCCAGCAGGTGATGGCAGCTGTAGAGTTGCCCCGCTTGATGATGAGGGGCATATGGTTCTGGAACCGAAGGCCATTCTAGAGACTCGGGAAAGGAAGCTAAGGAGCAGGACCATCATAGAGTTTTTGGTGCGTTTGAAGAGCCTACCGGATGAGGTGTTGAAGTTTCTAAGTTTGCTTAGTTAGAAACCCTCCATGAACTTTATCTGATTTATTCCTACCTACTTGTTATCTTCCTTAACAAGTTATTTACAATGTAAATACTGAAAATAAACACTAGTGCATGCTCAACATATTACAGATCGGCAACTAAAAGAAACAAGAACAAACACACCACATGACACCATTATTTTTGGACTAATGTCTCCGGAAAAACCCATTGTGGGAAAACCAGTGCAGCTATCTGAGGGTTTTCTTATTAAGCAATATTAGAGTACAATATGGGTGCCGAAACTGAACTACCCAACAAAGAATTTCCTTAGCAGTAATACCTCTCGGTTTCTGACAAATCTACTGGCTAAAACCCTGGATATTCCTTCCAGCATCTACTCAGCACCAATCTACCCCAGAAACCCCAGCGTCTGCCCAATCTAGACTACGTCAGCCTCTCCTAGCCGAGCGTTGGCACTGCGTCAGCCCCAAGAGGCCCTGCGTCAGCTCTCTGAACCTCTGCGTCAGCTACACTGGCCCCTCTGGTGCTCTACGCAGCACTTCGTTGCCTCTATGTGGCCCTGCGTGAGCACTGGTTGCTCTTGCGCCTCTCTCTCTGGCTGCTCTGCTGCTATCCCAACACTATCTTTGCCTCTCTATCTCTTTGTACTCAATGCCCCTCAGCTGCTCTCCCAATCACTGATTCTATCTCTCTTAGCAAACCCATTTCTAGAGAATAGAATGACTGATCACTCTGGTGTCATCTCCAAGTGACCCTCAAGCCTCCTCTTATACTTTTCCTATTGACATATCAACGGCCGAGATTAAGTCCCTAATCAACGGCTAAGATTAGATCTGGCTTGATCCATGTCTTTTGGACCATTCTAACACAAATTCATATTAATACACATTAATATTTTATTTTCCCTAAGTTTAGACTTAGGAACTCCATTAAACATATTAATTATTTTAATATCTCTTGATCTGTTTAGAATCTACCCAAACCCTTTCTCGGTATTGGAGATCTCATGTGCCCCAACCTCTCCACCAAATTTCGTGGCTAGAGCACATCCGATGCTACCCCAAATCAACACTCCCTCTTAGCGATCACTGTGCTCTAGCAATACTCCTCACTGAGTATTACTCTGATCATCCAGCATCGATACCTATGCTAATGCTAGGCCTTCCTGCCCAACATCCTCTGCACTGTTGCATCATGTACTGTTGCCCATGGTTCTGCCACTGCCACTGTTGCATCTATACGACAACTCCCTCTGAATCCGTGCTATTGTTGGCCCTTTCTCCCAGCACTGCATCTGCACTGCACCTCCTCTCATCATGCTACATCGTGCCGCCCACTGCTGCACTGCAACTCAGTTACTGAGAAGTAAGTAACTGATCTCCCAACTAACCTCCCTGTTGGGCTAGAGACAGTCACTAATGTTGAAGCTCCCTCTGCCGCTAACAAGTGCTCCCTCTCTGATCTCTGGGCTGCTGCAACAACTCCCTACATCTCGCACCGTTGCACACCTCTCTGTGCCTTCCTGCACTGGTGCAACACTCCTGTGCCTCTCGCACTGTTGCAGCCTGCTAGCTTTGCACTGTCTCAAGACTCTGCGCTGTAGCTCTCTCTGTCGCTCCATCCCCATCTGTCTCTACCCACCCAACTAGTGCTACTACTCCTCGTCGAAGCTCCCGTAGCAAGGTCTAATCGAAGAGGCTGGGTACCTCAAGGATCTTGCCCCTCATTGCCTGTAGTCTTCCTGACTACAGCTTGATGTCTCCCCACTTCCACTCAAGTGGCGTGTGTGCACTCATGGCATAGTCATCGTCTGTCAAGACTTCCTTCTCTGCCCGTGTTGGCGCTACCTTAGTCTCGGAAGACTCTTCTTCCTTGGCCACTGGGTCGCATAGTGACCCAACTCCCCACAGTGGAAGCACTTGATCTTAGAGAGATCTTTCTTCTTTTGCTTTTCCTGCTTTCCCTCAGATGCTAGGGCCACATCCTCCTCCTCCTGCTTGACCTTCATCCCTTTGCTGCTGCTACCTGTCTTCGACTGTCGTCTGATCTCTTCCTAGCGAAGAGCTACCCACATCTCGTCCCAAGGTGGGAGAGTCCCTCTGTCCAAGATACTCTCAACAAATACTTCCCAATCTTTTGAGACAGCATTGAGGACTGTCCTCACCATAAGCTCTTGACCTTGTGTCGCTCCTATAGCAGTCAACTGGTCTCGGATCTCATTCAGTCCTCCAAGGAAGGTATCAATCGATTGACCCTTCTTCATCTGATACGACCTCATCTGGTTCTCGAGCAGCATTCTTCTCTGCACAGAAGTATGCTGGTACAGCTTCTTGAGAGCCTCCCACATCTTAAATGTCGTTTCCTTCTCGACTATATGTGGTACCACATGATCCTTGACCCAGTCAAGGATAATGCAATTGGCCCTCGCCATCGCCTCTTCGTACCTGTCATTATCATTGCGGTCGACTGGGACAAATATTACCTTCAAGGCGAAGTTCTTGACACGATTCTTGTCAAGCACTGATAAGATTCTGGCCTTCTAGACTGCGAAGTTCGATGCTCCATCTATCCTGGTCTCTTACCCCGTGTAGTGCCATGATGCTCCTCTACTTCCCTCCTGGAAGTTCTTTGTTCGACTCCTCTGAGTCTCTACTTCCTCTCTGGAAGTTCTCTTCTGGACTCCCTAAGTCCTGATTTCCCTCTTGGAAATCCTTCTGCCGCTTGTCGAGATGCCCTCTACTCTGATCGACTTGTGCAGTTGCACTTCTAATCATGGTTCCTCGGCTAGAAACCCTCGGTAACAACTCCTTTGGCTTTGCTCTGTTAGGTATTGTTCTGACTACAGTACCTCACCAGCTCCACTTTGCAATATTCTTGCAGCCTTCTAGACCCCAACAACTGCCTCTTTGTGAATTGCATCAGCCCCTCTCTGCCTCACACTGGCTCTACGTTACCCCAGATGGGTCTGCGTCAGCCCTGGGATGCCCTGCATGAACCCTCTGGCCCTCTGCATTAGCAACACTGGCCTTTCTGGGGCTCTGCGCAGCTCCCGGCTTCCTCTGCATGGCCCTGGCTGGCTCTGCGTCACACTCCTTGGCTTTTGCGTTGCTAGAAACAGCTTTTGTCACCTCGGGACAGTTGTTTTCTGTTGCTATTGCTCCGCATGGTTGATGTCTTTTAGTCCTCATGTGATCTGCAATCACGCTTTGATACCATGTTGAAGTTTCTATGTTTACTTAGTTAGAAACCCTCCATGCACTTTATCTGATTTATTCCTACCTACTTGTTATCTTCCTTAACAAGTTATTTACAATGTAAATACTGAAAATAAACACTAGTGCATGCTCAACATATTACAGATCAGCAACTAAAAGAAACAAGAACAAACACACAACATGACACCATTATTTTTGGACTAATGTCCCCGGAAAAGCCCAATGTGGGAAAACCGGTGCAACTATCTGAGGGTTTTCTTATTAAGCAATATCAAAGTACAATCTAGGTGTCGAAACTGGCCTACCCAACAAAGAATTTCCTTAGCAGTAATACCTCTCGGTTTCTGCCAAATCTACTAGCTAAAACCCCGGATAATCCTTCCGGCAGCTACTCAGCACCAA